>JADRCD010190417.1:0-10779 GCA_019843815.1 Montemys delectorum
GTCAAAGCAACAACAAAAGTATCTTACACATCACACTTGCTTACACATCACGCTTAACATATCATGCAGGGAGCCCCTCAGCCACCTGTCCCTATCAACCCGTCTGTGATCCTACCTAGGTCAAGCCAGCAAGACTGGACGTACAACACTCCCCACAGCCTGCCCACGGTTCCCTTTAACTGCCACCTCTTGGTTACCAGCTCAGGGCTTCTAAAGACATCCCTTCTCCTTTCCCTGCTTCTAAAGCTCCAGATCCATCCAAAGATGTGCAAGCCCAGGGTCGGCTTTACTGAGAAAAACTGACCTCTTGTTTTCCTGCCGCTTAGTCTGAGGGAGTGACTACGGTGTGTACTAGGAGCTAGTACTCTGTCACTGAGACCCACCTTTATTTGTGCCACATTTCCCTCCCCCCAACCCCCGCCGCTACCTCTTGCATCCTCTGCTGGTTTCCTGTGTCCCCCTAACATGATTTAAGTTTCTAATCTATCTAACAGCATCAGAATCTCCTACCCATCTGAAGCCTGAAAGGTCTGTGTCACTGACAGAATATAGGCAGGCAGCTAGATCCCAGAGACAGGGAGACAAAAGACAGTCCAGAGCTGCCTGGAAATCTAAGTCAGTCCATGTGTCCAAAAAGGATACTCAGGGACCACAAAGACAACACATTCAATGCCACCACCGCAAGCCAATGGCAGTCGCTGCAGAGACCAAAGCATCCAGTGATGCTTCTCATCCCCAAAAGGGATGAGAAGAGAATTCCTCCTCACTGGGACTTCAGGGCGTGCATCGTTCTAGGAGTTTCACTTGTACAGGTCAGAGAAAAGTTGCTGGTCATGTTTTTGCCAATTTTTTCAGGTTTATTTCCTGCATATTAACTCCAGCTCACACATGTATGGCAAACAGCGCTGACTCTGTATTAGAAAAGGAGCATGGTGTGTTCTCACAGTTCCCAGTTGGCAGTTTAATTACTGTCTTGTCCATCAAGTACGACAGACTTACACATTCAACTGCACATTGAGCCTCCATGATGACATGTAACAGAGACCTCAGAAGCATTCCACATTTGCTCTTTGTACCCAAACCCTGTCTCTCAGGAATCTGTCAGTGACAGCTCCAACCTCCAAGAGGTTCTAGACATATTCCTACCCAAGGGCTCTTCCCTTCTCCACCCAAACTCCAGTCTCAATAGGATCTTCCCCACTCGCAACCTCATGGCCACAACAGACCTTATATACACAGCAAACCACACTTATCCTCCTGTCTTTCAAACCCAGCACCCAGCATCCTTCCATGAGACAAAGGGACTAAGATCCTAGTGCAGGTGTACATTATGCAGATTCCAGGAAGCCGGACAGCAGAGCCAGCTCAGGAGGTCTTAGAGACTCCATCACAGAGAACAAACAGCAAGTTGCATGTTGCTCATGACTTTGTTGGCTCAGGTCCGTGTTTCTCCAGTCAGAGTACATCCTTCCAAAGCACTTGACTATACTTATAGCCACTGCTATAGGAAAGCAAGAGATAACTTCCTCTCTGTGTCCCATTCCTGACAGGCTTGAAATGGGTAAGGGAGAGAGCCCTTCTTCCATTGTGAATTTTCAGCATGTGCCTACCACAAGGTATGTGGTTTTAAATGGAAGAAAAAAAATGTACAAAATGTTCTACGTCACCTGATAAGGAAGGCTACTGCTACGCTGTTCTGGAAGGCTGACTTCACCAGATTTAGGAGGGATAGAAGCAATCTCTGAAAGACAAGAATTTTTTTCAGTGCAATACATGTTTTTTTGTTTTGTTTTGTTTTGTTTTGTTTTAAGATTACATATTCTAATAATTAGGACTGCTAACTAAGCACATTTGTCCCTATGTAGTTCTGGCATAAAATACTCCCTATAGTTTAGATCTGGAATGTCCCTCCAGGCCTATGAACTAAAGACTTGGCATTACTGGAAATAAAGAGTCCTTCAGGGGCCTAGCCTAGTGAGAAGAGGCTGGGTCATAGGGAAGATGGCCTTAAGGAGAATGTTGGGCCCCCAGCCTGCTCCTGTCTCTCTCTTTGCTTCCTAGCACCACAAAGTAAGTACTCTGCTCCAAGATGCTCTGCTCACCACAGGTCCAAGCCTGTGAAAGGAAAATGAATCTTTCCTCCTCATCTTTGCTGTTAGGCACAGAATTCCACAGGTGATGGAAAGATATGGTACCGTGGATATATGGCTATTTCTCTCTACATCACATAAGTCTAGAACCCCAGTGCTTTATGCATGTGCTGTAAAAACATGGAAAACTGACTTAAAAACTCAGTTCCTTTCTTCACCACATTGGTCTTATCTAGACACAAGATGGTCCATGGCTTCGGTAGCTGACCAAGGAAAATAAGCGCAGGGCAAGGCAGGGGTTGGGAGCAAAGATGTTAGGTTTAAGGCATGATTTTGACCATGTTTGTGAAATGCCCAAAATATTAATGAGTATATAATTGCAAGAAATCCTGCAAGAAGCTGGGCGCCTTCAGGTGCTGAAGCTCATGCTTTGGGGAACGTCGTAATGTGACACAGAATCTCAGATGCACAAGGGAGGCAGCCTGACTCAAGTCAAAGAATGGGGACACGGAAAACCAGAACCCCAATCTCAGCAAGAGCCTCCTGGCTAAGGGTCTTTCCGTGGGTTTTGTCAGCCCACGTGGCTGAGACTCCCTTTCTAGGTGCTAAGGAATGGTGGTGTCTCCTTCTCTCTCACTGCACCCTTTCAAAGCCTACGACTGTGACGTTGTTTATAGAGTCACCACCCGATAGTGACTAGATGAAAAGAGACTGCACAAAGACTTCTCAAACAAGTTTAGCCTTCCAACAATCATCGCATCTGGCTGGTGGGAAGCAGAGTTCTATGTGCCAGTTGGACTTGAATTGGGTTGAGATAGGCAGAAGTTACCCACAGTAAGTTAAAGGGCCATCTGATAATTTTAAAGAAAAATTACAGGAGAGGAAAAGCCTCAAAGTTTTATTTTGTAACATTCTGAGAGGGAGATCTTTATTGCTAAATCTATCCCTAGACTACTCTTAACTGTAAACCTTTTCCTTTAAAAAAACAAAAAAACCCAAAAAAAACCCAAAACTATCCAAACACTGATTCCTCCAGTCTGGTTTTCCTGCTTGAGAAGCTGGTGACACCAGCTTACACACCTTCCTCTGTCGGTCTTCCTACACCCCGCCTGGTACTCACGTGCAGCCCTTGCTTCGTCCGAACTGTACCCATAGTTTTCCTTTCCACTTTTAAAACTTGTCTCAGGATCTGTTTTGTTTGTCCTCACGTTTGCAGATTTCCTGGAATTAGACCATTCTGGTTACAACCTCTGGGCAGAGGTGACAGCCTGTGCATCTGTGCATGCCAGCGAGAGGGAGAGACAGGTTCATCATGGCAGGCCTGTGGCTCAGCTCCACAGTGAGGACTCAGCTCCCAGAAGCCACTAAGTCAAGCAAAGGGGTTGGTAACCTATGACCCCCTTCGCCCAACCATTCTGCCATCTGTTGCTGACACGCAGGGACACAGTTATCACAGTTTCTGGTGCTGCCTTCATGTCACAACAACACAACTCAGTGGTTGTGGCAAAGACACAGCTGGAAAAACCCAAAGTGTTTACTCTGTATTTCTTTACATACAAAGTAGGCTGGTCCCCCAAATAAAGTAGAGTCTGGCACAGCTTTATAAGGGAAGAGAGGTGATTAATGGAGAGCCAGATAATGAAGGCTGCTTAGACTCAGCTCCTGTTGAGGAAACAACAATGATACATACAAAGGTATGCCTGAGAGACAGCCCATACCCGAGCCACAGACAACACAGGGCCAACGTGAGTCAGTGATGGACTTCCATGCTGTCCATAAAATTGTGATAGATAAGAGTTCGCTCATACTCAGGGAGACAGTGGACATTGGACTCTCTTGGACACTGTGGATTCTCCCAAGATGGACACATTCACCTACCCTGTGGCCTGGCTTTCATTGCTTCAGGGATGGCACAGAACTCTGAATGAGATGAGCACTCAAGTTCTCCACAAGGATATTGAAACACACTGTGCCCAAGTCCCACAGAAAGCTGGGAGAACATGTCCCACATGCAGCAAGAACACAGCATTATGCCATTGGAAACTATTCCCATCCCCATTACACAATGTAGATAGGCCTCACTGTAAAAAGCTCTGGGAAGGAGGCATGTTTGAGTGACGATGTGTGAGAATCGTCTCTATAATATTTACATGGATCTAATCTTAAGGTGTGAGAAAAGATGTCAGAAGGATGTCACCTTTGGGGGACGAGGAGACGAGGCTCCAAGGGAAGCCTGGTAAGAGCTTTGTGGGACTGCAGACTCACTAGTTGTGAATTTGGGCAGAGACCACAGCACAGGTGCTTGAGAACATCGGTCATACTGTGTATGTATACTTTCACCCACTTACATTTGTGAATAAAACTGTCATGAAATCTATCACTTTGTAAGACAAATCTATACTAATAAAAATGTTTAAAGGTGTTTCAAGTTAAGTGTATATGTGTGCGTCTGTGTGGGGCTATGAGCACGTGACTGCAAGTGCTCATGGGGTGAAAAAGGGGTATCTAGAGTTGGTCATGAATGAGCTGCCTGGCATGGATGTTGGATTCAGGTCCTATGCAAAAGCAGCAAGTGCTTTTCACCTCTGAGCCATCCCTCCAGATCCGCTAATAAAATTGTTTTAGCTCCTATACTGATACACTGAGTTGTTTATGTTTTTCAAGCAGAAAAAGAGGATAATAAAATGACATATATGCCCCTCATGAAACAAATGAAATAAAACCATCTGAAGAAAAAGAAATGACCAGAGTGACGTGCTGTTTGTTAGGCAAGTATTTGTAAACAGAAATTATCTTCAACGCAGTGTCAGGCAAAAAGAACACACTGTAAGATAATGGTTGCTATGGTGCTACGGTACAGATTGTACAAAGTGCCTGCACATACATCTCTGCTCATACACAGGAACATACACATACATATAAACATACACAGTCATAGGTAACAGTAAAACCTCTAGGCCAGAGATCTACACATGATATTAACATTGTTTCCCAGACTTATCTGTGTTTTAATTTCTTTCTATACTAAATATATACTGAATCATCAAAAAATATGTTTGGCTATTTTGAGGCAAAAATTGTAAGTGGCTGGAGACAGCAATATGGACAAATGGAAGGAAAAAGACAGGGAGACACAGTGAGCCACCTGTCATGCCCCAGGACAAGGTTATCTATTCTCAGTCTGGAGCTGCACATAGATAAGGAACCTGGACCTGGGGCCAGCTGCCCTGTCTACATCCCTGGTTCTTCACAGGGGAAACATCAGAAACTATTATCAGTCCTCTGTCTCAGTACCCTCAGCCATAAGGTGGAAAAGACTTATAAAACCATGATGAGAAACCATTAAGATTAGAACCCTGGCTATGTGTGACAGAGAGGGGGGTCTTAGCTATCATTCTGTTGTCATGGTTACCCATGTGGTTGTACATGCCTATTGCTATTCTTCACCATCTTGCAAAAATAACTCTGGGTTGCTTTACTGTGTCTTGAAATCCTGAGATCTTAAGAACAGAATCAAAGGCTGTGTGACAATTGACCCTGTTCTGCCCATGGTCCAGGCTGCGATCACCTGGGAACCATTGTCAAGAGAAATGACAGAATATGCACCAAGATCTGTTTTCTTGTTCGTCCCTAACCTCAGTAAGGCCCCAAAGGGCAGTTTTCAGATTATTGCTGGATGATGCCTCAGAATGTAGCTGCCTCTCTCAGAACTTGTTTTGCTGTTGTTGTTGTTGTTGCTGTTGTTGTTGTTGTTGTTTTAACCAGGACCAGAGGACAAATGGAGAGAACCTGTCATTTGGTAACCATTATCCATCCATCCATCCATCCATCCATCCATCCATCCATCCATCCTTCCTTCCTTCCATCCATCAATCCATGGGACTATACATAGCCAAAAATTTAAATTTCAGAGTCTTGAAACTTTATATTATCTAGTAAATACCTTCTGCTAGATGTGGCTACAGACATCTGCAGCTAAATTGTGTGTCTAAAACCCCCTGGATTCTGTGATTCTGGAAGTACCACAGACATCACAGACTCTACCATGTATTCCCATGAACACACTTGCTACCTTGTATTCCTGTGAACACATCTGCTTTCAGATATTCCTGTGAACACACTGGCTACCATGTATTCTTGGGAACACACTGGCTATCATGTATTCTATGAATATACCAGCTGTTGTGTAGTCCTGTGAATCTGGACTTAGTTCCCTCAAACGTGTTTGTAGCCACTGTGGATGGTTATGGGAATGGGAGGAATTTTTCAATCTTGTCTTCTCAGTGCTGGGACAAGCCACTGACCATGCCTAATTTTTTCTACTAGAGCAATACCACATTCCATATAGGCATCTGTCTGGCTTGGCTTGCTGTCCTGCAATACCCCTCAAGTCCAAGTGTAACCACTGCAGGTGCCTGACTTAATGCAGGCAAGACAACAGCCGACAGTCATAGTGCACAGTGTCCTCTTGTGGGGAGAGATGCAAATGTTAGGTGATCAGGGGACAGTTCGCATACCTGTATTGGTCTCTGTTATTCTACAAGTAGGATTGCTTTATGAATTTGTAATTGGCATGTTTTTCAGAGTATTTGATATCAACACTTATTGAGTGACATAAACCTGTAGTCCCCCACTTCTGACTCACCTTTCCATTTTACCTTTCTTACCTTATTTCATTTTGATAAGTAGATTCTGAAAAATAAGGATAGAAAGTCCCATTAGCAAAATGAGGATAGGGGTTCTAAAAATAAATTCTCACTGATTTTTTTTAATTGACTCCCTGACTTTGAAAAACCTCACTTAGACCCAGTCTGTATTCAAAGTGACCCTGTACTGAGTTACTAAATGATTAAGCCCAAGGAAAATAGGTTAAATAGCAGAAAAATAAATACTCTATAATTCTTGAAAGGTAGTAGATGCCCCCTGTGTAACTAGTGAATACTAATTGAGTTTGATAGCCAAGGTTATACAAGTTCCACCACCAAAAAAGGCTCTATGTAACAGAGCCAGCCACTAGTTTAGAGACCAGCATTAACGTGCAGATCTGCGTTTATTGCACAGCACATAAGCTTAAATACAGTATTTGAACCAATCTGAAGACCCTATATCGCTGGCCAGTCATATCTCACCACACCATCAGTGGCTTCTCACTGCATGCCAGCCCAGCAGAACCATTTTCTCAAAGCATACTCTCATCTGACTTAGACACTAGTGTTACGGCACCTTAACAAAGGAGGAATCTTATGTTGCCACATCTGAGTTCCTTAATGCTAAGATCCATTTACAATTGAGTCCATGTGTACAAATAATATCAATTCTGACAATTGCCACACTCATTGCACATACACACACAAGTGGGGGATGTGGAGGTCAACCTTGTGAAGGAAAAGGTGCGATGGAGAGCGCAGGCTCCTGCAACTCCTCAAAGATTCCTGATCTACCCTGCACAGCATTAGATCTAAGATGGCTCCTGGAACATGAGTGAGACAACAGAGAGAAACCGAGGCCAGGGTGGTGGCTGCTTCCCCATCTTCATGGAAGTCCTAACATGGAAGTTCTAACAGGTGAGAACGTTCCCTCTACTCCTTCTGAGCAACTCATCAGGCAAGGCTTTCATTGGTCACAGTGATGGTGTGGCAAGAAATGATTGCCCAACAATTTAGGGGGTTGGGATTAGTTCAAACACTATATAAGTTTACATGCTGTGCAATAAATTCAGATCTGCACCCTGATGCTGGTCTCCAAAGTCTGGTTCCTGGGATTCATCACGTGACTCTTTTGCCCCTCAACCCCCATCCTTGGTCCTCTGGGTAGACACATACACACACACATCGATACTACTATTCCTTCCCTAGCCAATGGTCCCAATCTATGAACTTTTGAACTAGAGGGAATCCAGAATCTAAAACTTTAATCCACACACCAAGTCTGTGTGCACAGCCCCTGTTTCTTTTCAACCTCACTCTCATAGCCAGGCCTTCCATTTGCCAAACTCTGCTGAGGTCTAGAAAATATCCTTATTATTTTTTTTCTAGGTAATAGTCTACCTATTTTTGCTCTAATAACATCATCTGATTCAGGTGTCAAACTAAACTCAGAAACTCTTTTATCTGCATTGCAAGGATCTCTGGTCTCCCTCCATCAAAACCCTCCAATAGTGGGACAAGGCACAGGTGCAATGGGTGTGGGGTTTGGGTCTTTATCTCCACGCTGCCATCCCCAGGTGTCTGTGTAGGATGAGCAGTACCCTCAGCCATCCTCAGTCAGTTTTCAATTAACCAGCAGAGGGCAGGAAAGCACATTTTATTGACTGGAATTATTATACTGAGAAAACTCAGAAGGTCATTGATTTTTACAATTATGTGATTATGCAGAACAATTTCACTGCAGTCACATCTGAGGTGGTGGCCTAGGGCAAGCATTGTAAGTGGGTTGTGGCCAGTCTCTGTTTACAGCCCCAACCTAGACCTGTTGCAAACAAGACAAGGAAAGAAATGTCTCATTTTGACATGAGCCTTTCACCTTAAAGTTACATTGTCAGGAGCCGACATAGGACAAGCGAAAAACTAGTAAGTGATCTTCCTGAGATGATCTACCTTGGATTAATAATCCATGATGGATTTGATCCGATAGACAAGGCCCAGAAGAAATTGGTTTTAGGAAAGATTCCTGCTATTAATATGTGTTTCCTGTTATTACTAAACATATATAACAATCACTCGGTATTAGCCCATTGTTTTTGAGCAGATCTCTGTAGAACAACAAAGATGTACTGTCTTGGAGTGATGCTATTTAGACAAATGAATGACTTCTGAATTCTTAATGATGATCCTATAAGAATTCCTAAAATTATATCCGCATTTATTAAGCTCTTTCACAGGGACTGCTGTTAGGTCTTTTCTGATAGTCAAAACTGCATTGAGAACACCACTGCTGGTCTCCCATGTTGATTGCTTCTGAGATAGCAAGCAGGCATCTGCTACTCAGAGCACATTCCAAAAGCTGGTAAAACCATTAACCAAAGGTCATAAAATGGGAACTAACAATCTATTATAGGTGCTAGGACACAAGATAAAATATTGACTGGGTTTAGCTGTACAAAACTTCACTAATAACTTAGTCATGGTTTTTAGCTCTCCATGAACCTGTGGATCCGTGACAGATGATGAATGTTTAGCCAGATAATTACTCCTAATGGATATGCATGTAAACAGTCTCTGTTGTAAATTCCTATTTCAAATTATGAGTTGAATTTATGTGTAAACTTGTGATGAACTGGTATGATACCTGGCATGTCTCACTGAGAGAAAGATCAATGGAAAAGAGACAGTAGCTCATAACTGGTGCACACACTAAGTGCTCACAAACTTAACAACGAAAGACAAGTGACAGAAACCCAAACATCGAATCTCTGTTCTTACAAAAAAAATAATAATTTAACTGCAAAAAGTATTCAAGTCAGAGAAAAAGACAAAGATTCAGCACTTAGAAAGTTCTGAGCTGTCACATGTCAAATCATGCTTATGACCTCAAGTTTCAAACTGTCAAACCCTAGGACAAACCACCCATCATTGCAGACCTGACCTCCAAACCAGCATCAGCTTCCACATCGCTGGGGGAGTCTCTGCAGACTCATTCACAAGCCCACACTGGAGCATTTAAAACACCTCAGAATAGGAAACTGCCCTGAGGCATGTTCTGACCAATGTTATTTTAGAAAAGGCGCTGCATGCTAAGTGACACATCACCACAGCTGCCTGTCCTTACAAATAAGGACAGGAGTAGAGTAACCCAGGCCAACACACGAGTCTGAGTCACCATCTTCTCGGGTGAGGGAACAGCCTGGCCTCTGGGCAGAGTTCCACAGGTCCTAGTGCAGTGGTTCTCAACACCATTCATACATGCGCACGTATATACACATACAATTACACACATGCATATATGTCCTGCAGCCTTTTATTCAGGTCCTCATGTGGTGGTGACCCCAACCACACAACCGTACATTATTTTTATTGCTACTGCATGACTGTAAGCTTGCTACTGTGTGAATTGTAATATAAATATCTGATGTGCAGGCTCTCTGATGTGTGACCCGCCCCTGCACCCCGAGATTCCTTTCCAAGACTGAAGGCCTCACTGCTTGGCTTCAGTTCTGTTCGGCTTTGTTGCCATTACCTCTGCCCCAGCTCATTAAGGCAGAATGAGAAAGAATAAAAATCTGTAGGCACTGTGTGACAAGCTGGTAGGAGCAGGTCCTGGGGAATTATGTGATGGAGCTGATCCACATACCCAGCATTCCATACACCAGTCACCTTTTATACAGTACACGTTTAGGATCTATGTTCAAGCCATGGCATATCATGACTAATATGACTCTCCAGAACACACTTGCTCTAACCAAAGCCTTGTGCCCTTTAACCAGCGTGTCCCAGCTCCTCATCCCCACCTCTCGAAACCACCATTCTACTTTGTTTCTGTGCATTTGATTGTTGAGTGGGCCACCGATGAGCAAGATCACACCGCACTTGTCTTTCTGTAACTGAGTCATTTCTCTTAGTGTATTCTACATCATCGTGTTGTCCCAAATAACAGGAATCACACATTTTTAAAGTCTAAATGATAGCCCCTAGTGTGAAAAGAGGTAAGTATGAATGCATGTGTGTGTGTGTGTGTGTGTGTGTGTGTGTGT
>JADRCD010190418.1:0-10463 GCA_019843815.1 Montemys delectorum
GTTTCTCACTTTTAATGGGAACTCAGTGGTTTGGCCAGGCTGGCTGGCCAGTGAGCCCCAGGGAGCCACTTCTCTGCCTCCCCAGCTGTGGGATCAGTACATTCCACTACACCCAGCTTTCAAAACCTAAATTCTGGGGACCAAATTCAGTTCTCCATGTCCCCAGCTCTTTCAGCATCATTTACATATGTGTGCTTAATTGTTCTTTTTTACTCTTGACAAAAATAACTGATACAAAGAGATTCCACCTGCAGAAACTACAAAGAAGATAAAATTCAGCTAAAGTAGGAAGTCGACCACTTTGTCTCCTTTGATACGGAGGGCTTGTTGCCTGTGCTACCCCTCCACTCTGTGGGCTGATGGGGCTTGCTCCGTACCTGAGAGCACCTCCTTCATTTGGCTCGAGAAGCTGGGCTCCTCCAGTATCTTTATCATTATTAAATATGGCCGAGAGGTAAGTAAGATAAAAGTCTTGCCTTGCCTTCCGAGCAAGTGAACTGTTGCTGACCGAAGCCGTCCGCCACCACCTGCACGGACCAATCCTAGAATCATTTCTCCAAGGAATAGCGGTCTCCTGCACCCCGCTGGCCAGTTCAACACCATTCTACTTACACTCGGGCCTGTTAGTCTGACCGCCCCACAGGCCATCAAAAAGAGGTACCAGATTCTATTATAATGTCTCTTAGCACTTTCTGCACTTCTGTGCCTTGCTGGTGGGATAGCTGGCTGAGTGACAGAGGACTGCAAATGGGATTAGAAGCATAACATCACCTTGTCTCTCCCTCCAGCCGGGTGAGGGGAGGCGGTCACACTGAGTGATCATATACATCCTTAGCTTTTCCCAGAGGTCTCATGCCAGGTCTGCAGCCTCCCAGGTTCCACTCTGGCAGATGAACCAGCAGTCCTCAAGTCGGGGCTGCTTAGCTTGGACAACTGTAGAAACTGAGTCACATGCGTGAATCAGAGCATTTCTGTGTACAAGGAATGTTCTGGCACCTGAGTTCTGCTTCATCTGTGAGTCATGGTGTTTGTGCTTTGTGAGGGTTTTTTCTTTTCTTTCCAGTGTCTGCAACAAAAATACGGTAGTCTAGAGCGAGGGCACATGGTGTTCCAGTAAGCTGAGGCTATGTTGTGGGAGGATAAATAGAAATATAAAAGAGAAAACAACAATAGTTTGCACAAGTCACTGGGATTCATCTCCAGGAGGGGAGGGAGGAGAGGGAGGAGAGGGAAAGAGACCTGGTTTGAGTCACCAGCCTCGCCTACCCAAGTTCACCAGAGTTGACAACTTGAGGTGTACTTTGTGCCACTTGGACCTTGCCCGCAACCCTCCCAACTGTCCCAAGCAGAAGAGAATAGGCCCTCAGCTAATTACCCCAGAGGCCAGCTTTCTGCTCCTTTGAAGAGCTCCCTTTGATGTGATGCAGCTCTGCTGCCAGGCCCGGCTGTGCCCAGATTAAGCACATAATGAGCAATTATCAGCCAGGCTGGAGGAGCGTGGCTGAGGCAGCCGAGTGGAAACCTGCCCTGTGTCTGCCTGTTCTGAGTTTCCTCTGAGTCCCTTTGGGCTGGGATAATTCACTTACCCACTTCCCCCTGTATCCGCGCCCTTGGTATGGTTGTTCCCATCTGCAAAATGGGACCAAGGAGGCTCTAGAGATCACACATCTGTGGCTCTCAATCTGTATCCTCACTGGGAAAGTGGAATACAGACTTGTCGGGAGGAGCCCTGGGCCTATGGGCATCAGGTTCCCAGCCGACAGTCTCTTCACTGGCATTGTTAGGGTGCTGTCAAAATTATGCACAGTGGGGTGGTGTTCCTGGGGTCATTATAAGAATAAGGCACCTGAGGCACTGGCTGTCTACAGATCCATTAGGTCTGTCTGTCTAAAAGACCATTTCAATGGCCTTCTATAGAAGGAATCTCACCAACTCTTTTAGGCCGTTAGGATTGGGGTCTGGGGATGCTTGTATGACTGTTGGTCATTCTGACTGCTTACCTCAAGGAATAAAAGGCTCAGGGCTTCCAGAACCCTTCTCCTGAAGTGTCTTTTGTCCCCACAAGATTGATAGCCCCAGGTACTTTCTGTCTTTCAGGGCTGACCTGTGTCCAGGCCTCTAGCTTATCCAGTATATCCCTAACTCCTATCACCTTGTTCTTGAACTCTGAAGGCCCACAGGTACACTTCTGGGAAAAGTTGGGAGGCTCTGAGCATCTTGGAGCAAAGGCTACATCTGGTCCCTGTGCTGTAAGATCTATCTGGTTTTTAAAGACAAAAGAGTGACATTATCCCTTAGGGGCAGAGCTGGTAATGAAGGTAGAGGGTAAAGGCAGGCACTGGGGGAAACTAAAGATAGGCCACCTCTCAGTTTTGTGGAAAGCCAGTTTTTGCCATCTTGGCATGTTCTAGTGTGTTCTGTCTGCTCACCGTCTAAGGCTCTGCCTTTACCCCAGCCCTCCTTCTGGACCCTCAAGTGAAGCACATGCTTCCTTTGGCCTGTTTCTCTCACAAATCCTGCTGCTGTTTGCATTTATTTCCAACTGAAGTCCTTCACAAAGAATCCTTTCCTCAGGACAGCTACATTTCAGGTGGCCTCCACTTCTCCCCATACTCTCTCCTTTTCCTTCATGGTCTTCAAACCACCCCTCCATCTTGTTTACTCGTGAGACTACTGATGGATATGCCTCTCTGAAGCTCTCTACAGACACATCCTCTATAGCAGAGAGGAAGCCTGGCTCTGCTCCCCCAGCTTCCTGAAAATTTGTGGTTGATGGCAAGAGTGAATAACCACCATAACTTTGGGTACAGCTGCCATCGTTACCCAGAAACCCAGAACATGTGACATATAAACCAGAGAGAAAGGAAGGGACTTTTATCTGTCCAGAGAAGACCACCTCCAAACTGAAATGGACCCCAACCCTTCCTCTCTACTTGTGATAAACTCAGATTTATGCTCCAGTGGGATTTTAACAATAGCCAGAACAGCAAGTATTTTCTTAAAACAGAATGCCTCTTGTCTTCTTCAAAAGGGTTGGATTTTTGACATTTGCCTCCTTTGGGGTCAGTCACATCCCCTGTACCCCAACAGCCAGCTATCTTTGCTCTGGCTAAACCCAGTGCCACATCTAGGAAGCCAGAGAAAGGGGAAAGGTGGTAAGTGTGGGGAAAGAAGGCAAGCAAGCAGGTTTTCACGTCTTGATCTCAGCTGATTGCCTTTCTCTCTTTTCTTTTTGGGTGGGGAGCTGTGTTATGAGCTAGTAACTTCAGGCTAGGTCTAGAGACAGAACAGCCACAAGCCACAGCAGTAGTCAGAAGCAGTTAGCACATCCCTCCACACCTATCATAACTGAGCCCAGGATTGATCCACAGCCCATCAGCAAGTCTTTATGAAGGCTGATCTGCAGGCTACAAGGGGATGGTCAGTGAGTGCCCCAGGGAAGGAAAGGGCCTGCTACACAGGGAATGTATGACCTTGGAGAAAGGAAACGTGACCTGCTGAGGAAAAGTGTCCCCACTAGAGATCCCCAATACTTTGAGAAGGCACAGGCCCCTCATCCTGAGAAGTCATCCTCATGTCTTTCCCTCCATATCTGTGGAAATAGATACTTGCTCTAACACATTAAAGCTTCATCCATCAATGGACATAATGGAGTTTAAAGGACAGTTCAGGGTTCAAATCCACACATAACCACTAGCAGCCAGATGATCTTGAGCAAGCCCCAGTCCTCTCTTAGCCTCTTTCCTGTGGTCACATGCATCCTCTGTGAGGTCCACTCCATGTGGCTAGCATGAGAAAACATCAGACAGATAGTCGTGGCCTTGACTCTGTTGTTGCTCTCCGTGTTTTTCCTCCTCAAGACAGAATTCACTTGTCTTTTCCCCGAGCCTGAAGCCTACCGTTGTTCATCTGAGAATTCACTGTTCCTGTACATTCTGGTGTTAGCACACAGAGAGAAATACAAACCCAGTGCCTGCATTCTGAACAGTGTCTCAGAGTCAACAGAGCTCCTCACAGATGAGCCACTCAGATGAGCAAAGCAAGGGGTTTTGCAGTAAAGGTAAAAAAAGAGGTGGGAGAAAATCAGGCAGAGGTCCTGAACTAAAATACAACCTGGAGAAAGCTACTCTCACAAACAAGGAGTGTGTCTCTGAGTAGAAATGTCCTCCAAATGGCCCGTTTTCTCTACTAGCCTCATCTAGGGGCCTTTGGAGAGGCTGGAGTGCAGGCTCTAGCTGTCAGGTTGTCAGTGTTTCCATAACCACACCCAGACTCTTTCATAAGGAGTTGGTATGACCTACTAAAATAAAGAAATGCCTACAGACATGTGTCTCATGCTGCTTTCAACAGTAGCAGGTATGCTTGTGACAATGGTCCCAGAGGAATATAGTGGAGATGAAAGACCCCTACGGTCTCCTGACAACATAGACCCCACAATTTAGGTTAACACATTCCTCACACCTTTGCAATGACAGTGGCAAACACGAACACACTCCAGTGGGAGGCTAATATAAAGGCAGAGCATACAGAGTCGTGTGCCTATGTGATATTGGATGTCAGTAACTGCCACTGGTCCATGTGTTTACTGTGTTGTTTGCAGTTACTATAAAGTGTACTCCTGCTTTAAACAGTATGTAGGGCT
The DNA here is from genome assembly GCA_019843815.1 of Montemys delectorum. Classification (NCBI taxonomy): domain Eukaryota; kingdom Metazoa; phylum Chordata; class Mammalia; order Rodentia; family Muridae; genus Montemys; species Montemys delectorum. The sequence goes on from JADRCD010190418.1 coordinate 4,643, forward strand.
TGGCCAGCAGCAGCCATACCTGGCTCTCACTGGCCCAGTTTGTCACCAAGAGGCCAGGTAGGGTAACAGGCCCATAACACTGAGGCTTTGTGAAGTACAGGCTATGCTGCTTCCACTACAACGAGAGTCACCTGATGACACATTTCTTAGAATATGTCCTCAACCTATGAGTGTACTCATGAGAGAGTGTGAGGAGGGAGGGGGAGGGAGTTCACAAGCAAATGAAATTAATAGATAAAGAAATACTAAGGAGACATGGAACATTATTTTAAACATGGGTGAGCCTAAGGATTCAGGTCACAGAATCTGGAGCCCTGTGTGGGGTCCTCTGATACAATGACTCGGAGAATCAGGCTTCTCAAATCCCAACTCCCATGGACCAGACCAACTGCAGGTGGACACAAGCCGCAAGTCTCCATATGGCTGGGTCTCACCCCACAGTGACGCTCTACAGTAAATTTGTTTCTTGACTCAAAACCCAGGTACTATCTTTAGAGCCTCTGGTCTCGGGCATTTTTTTTTTTAACCTAGTTATTTCCTAACCCAGGTTTCAGACTACTTCCAGCCCTGGGTGTGGTGTATCTCAGCTTGTGGAAGAAAGCTAGACTGAAAGTGTCAGGCACAGCTCAAGTGAATATTGTTACTCAGGTGTCTGAAGTTTTGCAGTGTGCCTGTGAGTATGAAGACACTCCTGTTCACAAGAGGCTGGTCTTTAAGAACAGAAGACAAGTCACATGGCACATTTTTTCTTTTCCTTTTTAATGTAGGGACAAGATGACTTTGTATTCTAACAAATCCTCAAAGACAAGTTTACTATTGGGGAATGGGAAGGGGAATGGTGTGGTTTTGTTGCTTCATTATCACTTTTTAATTCCTTAATTTGTGTGGGAGCTTCTTCAGCTCTCTGTGAACGTTCACCCCATTGCATCCAAACTCCCTGCCTTTGTAGGGAACAATACTGATACTCACGCTTGATCTTAGCTGAAAGTCAGAGAGGCAGTCATACTGATACTCACATTCGAGAGTTAGCATGTTGTCTTAGAAAACAAAAACAAAAAGCAAAAAAACCATGTGCCCAGTTCTTCACCATGATGTCACTCAGTAAGTGCTACTACTAGTTACAGTCATTCAGACTGACTTTGTGATGACAGTACAACTTCCAAGCAGTGTCTCTCAACCAGGGCCAATTTAGCCTTCAGGGGATCATTTTGGTTATCATTAACCCGAGAGAGAGAGAGAGAGAGAGAGAGAGAGAGAGAGAGAGAGAGAGAGACAGAGAGAGAGAGACAGAGAGACAGAGAGACAGAGAGAGAGAGGATGCTGTCAGTCAAGGATGCCAGTAACAACATACAATGCACAAGATAGCTCTCACTTCAAAGAACCATGAGGACCAAACTGCCAGGAAAGCAAAGGTTAAGAAACCTTCTGTAAGGCATAAGGCATATAAAAGGTTCAGAACTAAACTCTCCAATTTTCCTTTTTTAAAAAGAAATTCCATTCCATCACCTAGACAAAACAGACTCTTAAAAACTAATTGATTGATTATAATTTAAGTGATTTAATTTTAATTAATTAATGCTTAATTAAAATCAAAAGGTAGATGGGCTAGGGAGATGGCTAGCAGTTAAGTTCTCACCTTGCAAACAAAATGACCTTATTAGATGTCTAAAATCCAAGCAAAAGCCAGGCATGCTAGCACGGGCTTGTAATTCTAAAACTAAGCATGTGGGGACTGGGATGACCCTAATGTTTGCTGGACAGCTAGCCTAGCCTATTTGGTGCTTTTCAGGTCATTTAAAGACCTTGTCTCAAAAAAGAAGGTGGATGGTACTAAGGAACAAATGAGGCTGTCCTCCATCTTCCACTTGCACGCATGGTCCTGATAAACATACATGTGCACACACACACACACATGCACACACACACACATGCATACACACACACAAGTGTGATTGGAATGCCATTGTCAATATACTAAATGGCTATGTAATTTGACTTGTTCTGCTCATGACTCAGTTTACCACCTGTAAAGTGGTCTGGTAGTGTTCATAGATTTCTATGTATTCTTCTGGCCCCAACTCCCTCAACCTCCATGATTTTAATTTTCAACAGCCCTCTTTGGAGCATGAAGAAAGAGGGGCCGGGAGAATCCTGCCACATTCAGGAAAAATATAAGCTCAATCGAATTCCTCCTGACAATAAATCATCTTTCCATATAAAATCTTCTGAAGACCATTTCGAGAAGAATAATAGGGCTGCCAGTTCAACACCTGCAAGGTGGGTCATAATTTACTTAGCCCACTGACTTAGGGGCAGGTCTTTCTTTTGATAAATGGCCCAATTAAGCGTCTGTTAATCAGAGTCCTATCTCGTTTGGGGGGGGGGGTAGAATACCAACATCTCCTGAAGCAGTTTCTCAGAGAGATAACATCACAAATTCCCAAAACTGTAAAGGGAAGAGGATGAGCAGCCTTGGGAATGGTTGGTCGGTGCCCCTGCCCTCTTCATGGCTTCGGCCCCTGTAGGTTCTGGGAATAGTCCAGTGCCCAGGCCTAGCCCTTCCCCCAGCAACCTCCCCATAACCTCAGCTCCTGAACCCTTGTGTTCATCTGAGGCCTTGATAATAAAGCGACATCTGCAAAAACCTACAAGAACTTTACTGCGCTTAATTGAGTAATTGAAGCAAGATGCAGGGAGGGGTGATCTATGGGCCTGAGTTGAGGCCGAGAAAAGGAGACAATAGATTTATTGCAAAGGCCGTGGGCGGCCTTGGGTCCAGGCCCTGGTTCACGGGAAGTTTGAGGTCATGTGGGATTAAAATATCTTTAGAAACAAATGGAATAATTTGACTGAGATATCAGGAGTGCTGTGCCAGTTCATGCCAGGAGACTAGATATGATTTATTCTCCCATGCTTAACACTTTTTTTTAACATGTCCCTTTAGTTTAAATGTATAAATCGGAGTCCTTTGTGTCTGTCTGTCTGTCTGTTTCTGTCATCCTGTTGGTTACATGAAGTCAAGCTTTGTGGAGTTCAAGAGAGAGTTATGCCTTAAAGGGACTGAAGGCCCAGAAACTAGAGGGGTTAGACAGAGCCAAAGATATTTACAACCTAGCAGTTGGATTTGCTCAAAGTGTCTTAATAGAGCGAATTGGCATTGGTGGTAATATCTTCTTGTAATCTGAATAAATCCATAAATCTATGTGTAAGCATAGTTCACCACCTTGAAGTCATTGGTAAAGATGTAATTGACTTGCTTGCCTTGCGAATGCCAGATAAACCCGTTATAGATACATTAACTTGCTGGTGTGAACACCTGGAGTGGGTCCTGGCCAGGCAACCAGCCTGGGCTCGTGACCCCAGCGCACAGAGAACCTGGCTCGGCTGAAGATTATTGTTCCTTTTGTAGTTTCTCTGCTGTTTTATTAAATCCCAAATTCCTTGCAAAACTGTACAATTTTAATAACTCAAATCCGTGTGGATCATAAAGCTGTCTAAACATAGCTTACGCCCGGGGTATCAGACAAATCCGAGGGCGATGATGTCACAGGGCCTGATTAACCAGAACAGGTCACCCGACAAGATTTTATTACAAGTGTCATTTAGGTTTCTGACAGCTTTACAAGGCTTAATGGCTTTTTATTAAATACATTGTGTTCGAGGAAGCTGACAGTTGGGGATGCCTTGTAAATACAATACAATGGAATTTCCTTAGAAGCTTCATGAGAGAAAGCAGAAAGGTTACGGGACATCCCTCCTTTCCCCCAGTCCCATTGCTCAGGAGGCCCTGGGTTCACTGATTCCTGAGACAAAAAACAAATGACCCCCAGATACCAACTCCTGACAGCTCTCTAACCCTAGTGGGTCTGCCCAGGTCAGGCCAGCCCAGATGTCTGTATTGGAAGCACATCAGAAAACCAAATTCCTCACTTCAGAAGGTGACCCTCACCAGCCCCTTCCTGCCGTCCTCCCCAGAGACAGGCGGGCTCCAAGTAACTGGATTTCCTGAAAGTTTTTCATGAGTCACTTGGCTAAGTTGTTTCTGCCTCACACCTGGAAGGAAGACGGGAGGAGAGATGGATGAACTAAGCTGTACCCAAACTGTCACTCCCCCGGGGGCTGGATTCCAAGCCAGATGTCCCGGGTAAGTGACTTTGCCAGTGTGTGCATGTCAATGGCAGTACCCTTCACCAGCAAGAAACTACCCACAGTGGTATGTAGAAAGCCCATCTGTGGCAGTTTCCAGGCAGAAGTGGCTATGGAATGCTGGATTTGGTGCCTGAACTTGATGAATCCTACTGATTGGTAAAAGGGAAGTGATGACATGTACCACCTTGGGTAGCACCATCGTATCATATCAGTGAATATGTGACATCAGTGATTGCTGCGTGGGTGCAGTATTCCAGAGTTAGGCTGCTGAGTCAGAAACCTATTCACTCTCCTAGAGACCTGCCCAGAGATGGCAGCTTAATCAGGAAATTATTACCATTTTACATGGAACTGTCTCCAGGAACCCTGGTGGGCACACATGCCACCTCCAGGTTTCTCCTGTTTTGGAGGCAGGCTTAGGAGAGAACGGGGGAAAACACCATAGGACCCACATATTTACTCCCCGTTCAGATCATCCCTTAGCCTGTGGGGCTGAGGCAGAGAGGCCATGCCTCTCTGTGTTATTTGCCCTATTTCTGATCTCCAGAGTAGGTTAGTATCATTTTACTATGTTTCTCAAACTCTGAGTTCTAACATGTAAGGAAAAGTAACTCGAGGTTCTAGAGATTTCCTTTCAGAACTCAGTTTGACACATACTGAAATGAAGGTCCTACATAGCAGAGTAGTGTCGTTATCAGAAATTTACCCAGATGTCTGCTTTAGAGTATTCTTTGTTGTTGTTGTAACTGAAATGAAAACATGAATTTTCAAGTTTGTGTGAGGCTTTCAGACAATCTAACTTTGGAGTATACTTTGAGAGTCAACTTAAGAGGAACCTGGAGTGAAGAGGTCACTCAGTACAGGCCGAGACAGCCTATAGGGATAGCTTAAGCCATGTTCCTGTCACTCATCCATCCCCTCAGGGAAGGAACACCTGGCCAGGGCATCGATGGCCACCCCCAGACTTTGGATGGCAGCTTAGGGCTGATTCTGTAGTACTAAATCTACCTCCCACATTTGGCAGGCCAGGGCCTGTCCTCTCTGTCACTTGAAGGCAGGTGAAGTCTTTGTGCTCATTTCCTATCTCCTGAAAAACAAATGCCATCCATAGGTCAAAACTTTCATGTTAGCAGCTTAATCAATAGACTGGATGTTTTAAAAAATACCCAATGTACTGAAAATTATAAAGTTGGTGATATTTACAAATGACAGATCTTCTGAAAATGTGGGCTTCTAAACCTGTGTTCCTCTATCTCCTAAAATAAGTCATACCTGCCCAAACCCTGTGCTGTGTGAGGGTGGGCAACCACCAGCCACGTGACACCAACAACCACTGGATGAACCAGAAGTGAATTGGGCCCCAACTCACACTGAGATTCAGTTCAGAGTGAGCTCCACCCTGATCCTCTGGATTCTATCTGGACCACGATAGTTATCTTAGAAGGTATGGGGGAGGGATGGTGCTCCTTAAAACCTTCAAGGTACCCACCAAAGGGCCAGCAAAGAGTTGAGACTCGATGTCCTCTCTGCTCCCCTGGAGTTGGCTGTACAGGTAGAAGAGGGTCTTGGTCTGTCCATCTAAGTGGGCAGAGCAGTCCATCTGGACAATACACAGTCCAAGAGAATGCTAAATGCCAATTTTGTGGAAATCGTGTCTAGGGATTTTGACTTC
>JADRCD010190419.1:0-17544 GCA_019843815.1 Montemys delectorum
GCTAGAAGGAAAAATATTAATGATAATCTCTTAGTCCCTTTTGGTAATGTTTATATCTGCCCGAATGCCTGCTGTCCTCAGCTGGAAATACTACTTGTGGAGCAGTCCTTATCCTTTGCAGCTCCAGCTCTGCTCCTCAGGCTTCTCAGGGGCTGGTGAGAAGGCCCACCTGCCTCCATGCAACCACTCTACTCCCCTCTGTCTACAGCATTTCTCTGTAATGCATCCTCTGTAAGGTTTCATGGCTCTGAAGCTGTCATGTGTGGTTTCTGCTAAGCCGTGGAACTTATCATAGAGGGATGGCAGCTCAGTGCCCAACTCTACCTTCCCTGAGCAGAAGAGATGCTTGTTGTTTTTATGAGTGAGGAAGGGGCATGGTGCAGAGAAAGCGAGCTCTGGTCTCTTTTAGGGTTGGTCCTCAGGGCTGAGCAGAGCTAGAAGGGACAAGCACAGTGCTGTCTGTCCTCACATTGCATTAATCTCAAGGACTTGGAGAGTCAGTGCTGACTCTGGGCATAGGAAAGTGTTTTTACTGTAGATAGATAAGAATTTACTGGGTTTCATTGGCCCCGCTCTGTTCATTTGCTTTTCTTCCCTTGCCCTTGGCTGGCTGGTGTCTCGTCAGCTTTACATAGGTGAGAATCATTGGAAAGAGAGGACCCAGATTGATGTGGGTGGGCCCTGCCCCCAGCCCCCAGCCCCCAGCCCAGTTGACTTATGACACTAGATGGTGTAAGAAAACAGGCTCAGCAAGCCATAGGGAGCAAACCTGTAAGCAGTACTTTTCCATGTCCTCGCTTCAATTCCTGCTGCCTGGTTCCTTCCTTGATGATAGACAGACTATAAGCTGGTTCTCAACCTTCCTAATGCTGCATCACTTTAATATAGCTCCTCATGTTGTGGTGAGCCCCAACTATAAAATTATTTTCATTACTACTTACTTCATAACTGTATAAATATCTTTTCTGATGGTCTTAGGTAACCCCTGAGAAAAGGTCATTTGACCCCAAAGGGGTAGTAACCCACAGATTGAGAGCCACTGGTAAAGGCAAAAGGTGAAATAAACCCTTTTCTCCCAAGCTCCATTTGGTCATGGTATTTCATCACAGCAGTAGAAACCCCAAGACAACCCCTTTTAACAGCTCACCAGGAGACGTACTCACAATCTCTTATAAGGAACAACTAGAAAAATTAGCAGTGTTGAACTCTTTAACTCATTTGGAATCTGCTTAATAATTGTTGTTGATAAAGAGAACTAGTGAGGGGGGAGGGAATAGGGTTTTTTTTTTTTTTTTTTCAGAAGAGAAACTGGGAAAGGGGATATCATTTGAAATGTAAATAAAGAAAATATCTAATAAAAACAACAATAATAACAACAAAAATGAATACATTATGTGTTTGATGCTAACCCATTGGCAGGTCTTCTTATACATTAAAAATAAATACCTTTGAGGAGGAAAAAAAAAAAAGAGAGAGAGAGAACTAGTGAGTTCAGGCATAGTAGCTTGCACTTTTAATCCCAGCACTTGGGAGGCTGAGACAGAAGGATTGCTGAGTTTGAGCACAGTGTATGCTACATAGTGAGATGGCTAGAACTACATAGTGAGACCCTGTTTGGGGTGGGAGGGAGAAGGAGAGAGGAGAGGAAGAGAGACAAGAACTAATGGTATTTATATTTTGTGTTAAACAAACAGCGCACTTATCACTGTAGCCATTTCCAAGTGTTTAGGTTTATAGTGTCAACTCTAGCAACCATGTTTGTGGTAGCCCTAGAGCTTCTTTGTCTTGCAGAACTGAAAGTCTGTGGGCCCAGGGCTGCCACTCTGCTCCTCCTTTCCACAAGTCTGACTACTTTATTACTACTTGCTTGCCTGCCTGCCTGGTTGCCCTCCCTCCCTCCCTCCCTCCCTCCCTTCCTCCCTCCCTTCCTCCATCCCACCCTTTCTCCATTCCTTCTTTCCTCCCTCTCTTATTGTGCTGGGTAATTTTATGTCAGCTTAACACAATGTAGAGTTATCTGAAATGAGTTTGTGAGAAAATGCCTTTATCAATTCCTGCAGTAGGGCATTTTCTGAATTAGTGATTGATGCCGTAGGGCTCAGGTCATTGTGGATCGGGCCATCCCTGGGCTGGTGGTCCTGGGTTTTATAAGAAAGTAGGCTGGGTAAGCCATGGGTACAAGCCAGTAAAAAAATACTCCTCGGTGGCATCTGCACCAGCTGCTGCCCCTAGGTCCCTGCCCCGTTGTAGTTCTTGTCCCGACTTTCTTCAGTGATGAGTTGAAATGTGGAGGTGCCTACCAACTGGCTTATTAGCTATCACAGCAATAGAAACTAAGACACATGTTTTCTTCCCCTCCCATCCTTCCTCCCTCCGAGTGAGACAGGGAAGAGCCCGCCATTCTTGAGTTAGGATTGAGGGTTGTACCCTGTGGGGAGTCAAGAGCCACTGCAGGTCTTCAGCCAGGAGCTTGCTGCAGGGTAGGTGCCAGCAGGATTTTTTGGCTTCAGGTTTAGAAACAGTTTGTAACCAGGTTAAAAATGGAAGCTGGGAGACCAGTAAGAGAGATTGCAGTAGCCAAGGTGTGGGCCTGGGAACTCTCCAGCACCCATCTCTTTTAGATGGGGAGGATACAACAACAGAATTTGAGAAGGAGCAATTGAAGAGAATAGAGAGTGAGGCATGGCTGAGCCCACATTCCAGAAACAGACCTATAATCCCTTAGGAGGTGGAGGCAGAAGACTCAGATTGGCCTTCTACATAGATATATAAAGTCTTGTGCCTTACTTTGATTTTGTAGAAAAGGGAACATTCCACTTAAAAGGACACCTTTAAAAATACACCATTATATTGTCAATGTTTTGGCATATTAATGTTCTTCAAAATAGTAGTTTTGAAAAGCCATGCATTAGCACTATAAAAATTAGCATATGGTTGAAAATCTTGTTCTAGTGGAAATAAGAGAGGCAACTTGCATGAGGACACCTTACAGAACGTGAAGGTACACCCCCACATCTCTCCTGCACTAAAAATGCACCCACCAAAGGCCTCTGGTCTATAGAATGTCCTGTAGTTAGATTTTTCAGGGTTGGAAATTGTGAGTTGCTTTGGTTGTTTTGGCCCCTTAACACCCAGCACTGAGCTATGAACAGTTGGCATGGTACAGCTGGTGGGACCAGGGCCTACTGAGGTGCTGGGAGTTTGGTTCCAGCTTCATTGGTAAGGAAGAACAAATGATACAAACTGTTTTGCCAAACTGCTTCAGTCTTTGCCTTCATTTTACTGTCTAAACAACAGCAGTGTTAGCTTCTTTCAGGTTCTCCAGCTTCTTCTGCTCTGAGCCTGTTTGAATTGAACAAGATCTCACAGAGTTTACTTCATTCCCATAACTACTAGTTCAGGTGTTAAAGTCTCAGAGCCAGAATGTTCTTATGAACTGTGGTAGTAATCATGAAAACAGCTCAGCCTACAGTGTGGCTCAGTGTGTGACCTTACCCTGTGTTCTGGCTTAGAGGGACATCTCAAGCATCTTACCAGCCACATAGTGTGCCCCAACTAGTTTAACCCTTTCAATCACAATCCTCTAAGGGGAAATTACATCCTCTTGATTACCTCTATGTATTGTGTTGATATCTGTGTTGTACATTCTTTTCTCATCTGGCTTCCTGATAAAATGGAGAATCAATGTCCTGATGATTTCTACCTGACAGATGCAATTACCTGAGGTCTTTCTTGCTATTGAAAGGCAGTGGCCTTTCCCGGGTCTCGGATGTGACTTGTTCAATTGTTCTTAAGTTTCCATCTGGAGGGTGAGTTTCATGTTTCAAATAGGACTTTTGAATTAACCATTGAATGTTAACTGGGGAAAGGAACACAGAAAAAATTAGCCCTATCTAAATGATTAGAAAATCATTTCTAAGAAATAGCCAATATTATTGTGTAGTTTACATTAGAGGAGGTTTAGTTTCCTGGATTTAAAAAGATATGTCATACTATATCACACTTATACCACCTATAAAACAACTTTTATATCATACTTGATTCATTTATATTCTCATCTAGGTCATGTTTTTATGCAGTGGAGTTGATGTGTTGATGGCTGACTGTATACTTTGCATATTTCCAAACACATATGGCCATGCAACATCTTTGGAAATACACACTTCCATTTGAGCAACTAACCCACTGAAAGCAGCAAGAGGAGACGAGGAGAGAAAAATACTAATGCAGCCATCCCCCTGTTGGCTTTCTACTATTGCTGTTTTCAGTTATTTACTATGACTATATCTTGTCTGAGTTAGGAATCACAAAGATCCCAGGCATGAAATTATAAATGTTTAAGGTGACACATCTATAATATTTGCTGAATATGACATTTTAAAATATTTTCCTTCAGTTTGGGTATTCTGTAAGTGCTAGATGTCAGAACAGCCTGTTATTGTGGGAGAGCCTCTGTCTCCCCTGCCCTGATGGCAGAAGCTCCTGCACATTTCATCAGTATTATTGTAATTCTGTGGCTGCAGGATACTTGGCAGCTGGTGCACCCCACTGGCAAATCCTATTCATTCTTCTCTCCCATTCACCATTGCCATTGGAGAATTGATTTCTCTCTTCTCTACTCTAACCTTTCCCAATTCATTTCGGATTGTTCAATGTGAAACATTTTAATTTCATATCATACAGCTATTCATCTCACAATCCCTTTTTTAACCTGTCACCGGGGTAACAGCATAGCATGCTTTCTTTAGGCAATCAAGTTTTTATTTCACATGCTTAATGTTGCATTAAATGTTTGCATTTTGTTTAACCCCCATTAAATACTTTGAACTCTGGATATGTTTTATAGGGTAATGAAATCTCTGATTTTTGAATTGAAACTAAATCAACACCATCAGTGCATTTATAAGAAAATGTCAAAAGATTAATTTGCATAATACAAAGATGATTGTTAAAAATCTAAGTTGGCCGATCTGTGCAAAGTAATTTTCAGTAGGAAAAGGAGCAGTATTTATATATTTATGTTTGGCCTTGTTCCAACAAAGAATTTAAAATTGGTTTAGAGAGATTTGTCAGGGAGAAAAATGCAACATTGAAAAGAGGATGGAATTAGTACAAATGGGAAATAGGGGTTTTAAAGACATTGCTTAATTTTTTAGCTTGCTTCTTCCTGTATTTATGCATAAAAGAACATAATGATTTAGGTGTTTAATGACAGGTGGAGTAATGAGATGTACCAGAGTGAGATGAAAGCTTGCTCTAGGAGCCTGATTTGGGGGCTGTGTTCGTTAATATCTGCCAGTCAGCTCACTTCCTTATTGCCTTTCCCTGAGGTGCTGCAGAATAGTGCAGATGGAAGTGTATGTGCCCAAGTCTGATCTTTTGAAACAACTTGGCTAGATTTATGTTTCTCTTACCTTTTTCATCTTCACCCCAAGCAAAGATTTCAGTGTAATCCGTCCTAGAAATACATTCTGTGAAATTTAGAAACTACAAGAAGTATAAGTAAAACTCTAGGAACAATAATGAGAGTCTAGTGAGTCATGTTGTATGAAAGTCTGGTTGTTTAAAATGATACTCATGTAGTAGTTGTTCACATTTATTCTTAGATCCTATTTTATAGTTACTAGTGTTTTCTTGGTAAAAGGACAAAGTGAATTAAGCTTCTTGTGTTTTGGTTTTTTTTAAAAGAACTCTGAAGTGTATATATATCTTAGAGGTATATTTTAATGTTTTTTTGCCTTCATTTTGCCTCTCTGTAGAAATTCTGATTTGTTCTCTTGTTATGTGGGTTTAGATAGCTCTGGCCTGGCTGACCAGTGTTATGACCATCACTTCGCAGAGCTCTGCTCCTTTACATACATCACTGTTCTTTTCATGCTGTTAGCCTTTTGTCTTCAGAATTAGTTACTAAGTCATTCAAAAAATCACAGATGGTGCCCATATGATAAGATGCAAGAATTTATGATGGGAACAGAGTCATCCCTTCTTTTAGGAACACTAATGTCAAATAAGATAGATGGTTACCCAAGTGCCAAAGTAAAGAGAGATGTCTAGATTGTTTTTCAGAGAGGAGAAGGAGTCTAAATAACTTAAATTTCTTTCTTTTAAAAATACATTTTAAAATTTAATTTATTTTTTAACTTATTCACTTTACATCCCACTCACTGCCCTCTTTCCAGTCATCCCTCTCACTATCCTTTCCCCATTCCTCACTCCTCTTCTCCTCTGAGTGGGTGCCTCCCCACCCCCTGGTATTCATCCACCCTGGCACTTCAAGTCTCTGCAAGGCTAGGCACTTTCTCTCCTGTTGAGGCCAGACAAGGCAGCCCAGCTAGAAGACTATATCCCATAGACAAGCAACAGTTTTGGGGATATCCCTTCCCCCCAACCCCATTCCAGTTGTTTAGGACCAATAGAAAAACCAAGCTACACACCTGCTACATATATGCAGGGAGGCCTAGGTCCAGCCCTTGTATGTTCTGAGAGCATCAAGGGTCCAGGTTAGTTGACTCTGTTGGTCTTCCTGTAGAGTTCTTATCCTCTTTAAAGCCCACAACCCTTCCTCCTATTTTTCCATAAGAGTTCCCAAGGTCCATCCATTGTTTGGCTGTGGATGTCTGTATCTGAGTCAGCTGCTGTGTGGAGCCTCTCAGAGGACAACTTGCTCTTGTCTACAAGCATAACAGAGAGTACCATTAATAGTGTCAGGGATCGGTCCTTGCCCATAGGATGGGTCTTAAGTTGTGCCTGTTGTTGGATGGTCATTCCCTCGGTCTCTGCTCCATTCCATATGCCTACATTTCTTGCAGTCAGGATAAATTTTGGGTTGAAAGTTTTGTGGGTGGGTTGGTGTCTTTATTGTCCACAGAGGTTCTGCCTGACTACAAGAGGTGGCCATTTCAGGTTCCATATCCCCAGTGTAGCGAATTACAGCTAAGGTCACTCCCAATGATTCTTGAATGCCTCTCTTATCCTAGGTCTCTGTCTCATCCTAGAGATGCCCCCCCCCCACCTTCCCATCCCTGTCAGTTGCAGATTTCCATTCATTTTCATAGCCATCTAGCCATCTCTCCTGTCCTTCCCCACACCTGATCCTGGAACCCCCATTCCCTCTCCCCCTCTCTCCTAGTTCTCTCTCCACATCAGCCTCTTCTGACTATTTTATTCCATCTTCTGAGTGAGATTCAAGCATCATCACTTGGGCCTTCCTTCTTGTTTAGCTTCTCTGGGTCTGTGGAGTATAACATGGTACCTGTATTTTATGGCTAATATCCACTTATAAGTGAGAACATACTATGCATGTCCTCTTGGGTCTGGGTTACCTTACTCAGGATGATAATCTCAAGTTCCATCCATTTGCCTGTGAAATTCATGATGTCATTGTTTTTAATCACTAAATAGTATTCCATTGTGTAGATGTGCCATGTTTTATTTATCCACTATTCTGTTGAGGGACTTTAGGTTGTTTCTATTTTCTGCTTATTACTAATAAAGATGCTATGAACATAGTTGAGCAAGTGTCTTTGTGGATGTTGGAGCATCTTTAAGTGCTTCTTGGGCTATTTGAGATTCCTCTGTTGAGAATTCTCTGTTTAGTTCTGTAACCGACTTTTTAACTGGGTTATTTGGGTCTAACTTCTTGAGTTCTTTGTATATATTGGATATTAGCCCTCTGGCAGATGTAGGGTTGGTGAAGATCTTTTCCCACTCTGTAGGCTGCCTATTCGTCCTATTGACAGTGTCCTTTGCCTTACAGAAGCTTTGAGGTTTCATGAGGTTCCATTATCAATTGCTGGTCTTAGAGCCTCAGCCACTGCTGATCTGTTCAGGAAATCATCTCCTGTATTAACATGTTCAAGGTTATTTCACACTTTCTCTTTTATGAAATTTAGTGTATCCAGTTTTATGTTGAGGTCCTTAATCCACTTGGACTTGAGTTTCATGCAGAGTGATTAAGTATGGATCTATTTTCATTCTTCTATGTGTAGACATCTAGTTTGTCCAGCACTATTTGTTGAAGATGCTTTCATTTTTCCATTGTATTGCTTTGGCTTTCAGTAAGAGAATAATGATTTGTCACATAAATTGTATCAGTAATCTGAAGAATTCATTCCTTGGTAGATACAAAAATGGATGGGGAAAAGTATTGGAGCCAGGGGTATATAGTACAGCTAATGATAGAACTACTTATCCATGTAGCAGGCCATGTATTTGATCTGCAGCACACACACACACACACACACAGATTGTAAACTTCCCCAAAGAGATACATTTCCAAATCAGAAGTTCCTTTGTACTAACTATGAGGCAGGTCTGTCAGAAACTACAGTGTGTAAGGTGCACATCTGTTTTTCCCTCCACAGTGCAGTCACTGTCAAAGACATCAGAGAATGGCTAGAAATTTAAAAAGTAGCCAGTATCTTATGCCTCAGAGAAGATATTTAGGGTTGTCAGAACTTCTTGACATTGAGCAAGATATCATGGCAAAATGGCAATACACAGGAGAGTTCCATATTGGAAATTCGCTTCTCTCAAGTTAACGACTGCCCCTTGAAATGTGTATGCATAAAGACTCCAGGGAGATTCCAGCATGGAGAACTTGCTGGAATGATGAATGAACAGAACTTGAATTTGAGTTGCATAAGAAGGGATATGCTGATGATGCTTGCAGTTTTGAATCTTACCAGTTGGAAGGTCTTGTAAATACTTCAGACTTTCCATTAAAATCCTGGAGGGGGCCATCCCTTGAGAGAGAAGACTGTTTCTGGAATCAGCAGTTTGGGGTGTTTGATTTATTAAGAACAAAACCAAAAAGACACATTCTTATATGACAAACAAGCAGGACTTCAACTTCAGTTATTAATTAGTACCTTCAGTGGCTACTGTCATAAAGACCACTCAGAAAGATCACATAGCATGTGCAGCCCCTCAGTATCTCCCCACCCTGGAGGTTGATTTCTCATATAGGTTAAGAATAAAGGTGACTAATAGTTCAGAGAAAAAGCAGTCAGAAGAAACCAGCCAGGAGAATGTTAAGCTGTTAGAATCATGGGTAAGAAGTTTAAAGTGTTACTTAATTATTTCAAGTTTTAAAGAACAAATGAGAGAACTGAAATGCAATTCAGCATGGGAATAGAAGTGATAAGAATGTTGGAAGTGAATTCCAGTTGTACAATGTTTCTGCCATGGACAGTTTTCTGGGGACACTGGAAAGCACGGTGGTGGTGACAGAAGAAAGGATGGGTAGTTCAGAAAGTAGACGAATAATAGTCTATACAGTCTGAAGAAAGAGAAAATGGAATTAAAGACATTGAAGCACAGAAGGGGTTCATACCAGGACTGTGATAGTGGGTATCAGAAACACATATGTCCAAACTTACAAGTTATGTACCTTAAATATAGGAGTATTTTCTTTTCATATGTGTATATGTGTGTTTGCATGTGTCTGGGCATACATAAGTGCATGGGACTGTGGAGACCTGAAGCACTTGTCAGGGATCTGTTGCCTTCATGGCTCCTTCGTCTTCTCCTCCAAGGCCGAATCTCTCAGTCAAACCTAGATTTCCCTGATGTAGCCAGTCTTCCTAGCCAGGTTGCTATGGAGATCCTTTCTTTTCCTGAGCTCAGAGATCCGGTGGGCCTGCCTCTATGCCCACTTGGCTAGTGTTAGGTCTGGGGCTCCAAGCTCCAGTCCTTTTGCTCACACTGCAAACACTTTGACCACTCAGCTGTCCAGGCCCAGATTTTTGTTTGTTTCTTTTTTTGTTTTGTTTTGTTTTAAATGTAGAATATATTTCAACAAATATGTTTTTAAAAAATTGAAGATAGTTTAGTGTTATAAAGAAAGGTAGCACACACATGTTGGGAGTCACAAAAGGAAAGGGGTAAACAAGGCAAGAAATGTTAGAGAAATACATTGGATATTGTCTTCATAAGATTGAGAATAAGTGGCTGGAGAGGTGGCTCGGGAGTTAAGAGCACTTGATGGTCTTCTTGAGGACCTAAGTTTCATTCTCAGTACCACATCTGACAGCTCTCAGCTTCCTGTAACTGTCTTTGTGGGCACCCACATACTTGTGGCATCCTTTCTCTCTCTCTCTCTCTCTCTCTCTCCATCTCTTGTCTCTCTCTCTCCACCCACACCCACACCCACCCACCCACAAACATCACACAACCCTCTCTCTGTCTCACACATGCAAGTATACATCATTCATTTTTTTTCTATATTATCCTAGAGATCCCAATCTTTACAATAAAAAGAAGCAAAATAAGGCAGGCAGACAGAAAGGAAAATTAGTACTTTGTGTTCAGAGAGGTCATAATAATTTGCATAAAATTATTTTGCAGAATCCTTAAGGAATCTACAAAACAAACTTCCAAGCTAACACATTTAGGAAAGTATAGGATTAAATGCAATATAAATTGCATTTCAATAAAAACTAAAATTAATGAAAAAGAATCAATGTTCCATTTAATATAACATTGAAATAATTAAGCAAATACCTTAACAAAGCATATTCCATGTCATCATCCCTCAAAGTAATAAAGGATGAAAAAAAAAGTGTAAAGATTGAAAAACAAGGCTTTCCGAACAACTTAGTATGTTATTTAAGAAGTCTGTAAGACATCTATCATAACAGATATAAATTGACATAAAAGACTCAGACCTGATGTGTGTGGTGAAGAGAAATTCAACATTAAGTCTACACCTGCTTCCAGATGGGATGAGCAGAGGTGAAGGTGGTCCCTGCCTTACACAAGTTAGATTGGGTATAGGTCTAATCACAATCCCACGAGGGCTGTATCTGGGGAGTAGACATGAGGCTTTGAAATCTTTCTGGCTGTGCAAAGGGAGCTTGAAAAATAATGAACCTCTATAGGTGAACACATGTGCAAGACATGGCCTACAGAATATCCCTGAACGACCTCCATCCCTGTCCTCTCACAGAAGCAAAGCAGAAATCAGTCACAAGTCAACGGGTTCACCTAGAAGAGTGGGTCAGGAAATGGCGCATTGAATAAAGGACCCATATGGTGGGAGGAGAGACCTGACTTGAAAGAAGTTCTCTGACCTCTACAGGTGCAATGTCATATGCCTACACACAGCAAAACGAACAAACAAATATAAAAATAAAACAAAAAAAACCCACAAGAAAACACGTCTTTTGAACCTTAGTGTAGTCAAAAACAAAACAAAACAAAACAAAACAAAACAAAACAAAAACCAACAAGTTCCCATTCCATGCCTATTAGAACATCTACAATCCGGAGTGCTCATATCACTAAGTGCTGCTAAGGATGGGACAGGTGCCAGAGGAAGTCTCCCCCATGGTAGTGGGAAGCCAACTGACACAGCCACCTAGGCTGATGGATAAGAGCGAAGAGTGGTGCACCTTGGCATTTACAATAATGACTGGAATCTCACCTCTATTCTAGATCTAAAATGAAGAGAACTCAATGCCCACCAACAGGAGGAGCTAATTTTAGCATGTGTACAAGAGAACATGCTATGTCAAAGAAAGCATCCAATAAGCAAGAGGGGAATTCAGAAGTACATTGAACAAAAGCTTATACCATACTACATGTGTTCAGGATGCACTGAAGTGAACAACAGACAAGTA
This sequence comes from Montemys delectorum, assembly GCA_019843815.1. Lineage (NCBI taxonomy): Eukaryota > Metazoa > Chordata > Mammalia > Rodentia > Muridae > Montemys > Montemys delectorum. The sequence continues at coordinate 11,622 of JADRCD010190419.1, forward strand.
TAACCTGTAATTAACTGTGGGAGGGCTGGAAGGCAGGTGGTAGAACTGAAGACTACTGAATTTCACTATGTAAATCACATTTTATTTTGTTTCCTTTTATCTGTGGGTGCCGTGTGATAATGTGATATATATATGTCACATAAAATGGCCTTATAAGGATAGTTAGCATTGACATCTTATATTTTTGGTTGTAAGCCTAGCCTTTAATGGCTGAGCCATCTCTCCAGCCCAGCATTGACATCTTAAATATCTTTGTTTCCAGTTGGGTGGTGGTGTCACATGCCTTTAGTCCCAGCACTTGGAGGCAGAGGCAGGAAGATCTCTGTGAGTTCAAGGCCAGCTTGCTTTACAGACTGAGTTCTAGGGCAGACAGGGCTACACAGAGAAACCTTGTCTGGGAAAAAACAAAACAAAAAAACAACAACAACAACAACAAAAAAAACCTAGCCCTCTGTTTTCCTATGCTGGGATCCTTCCAGTGCTTGTCTTCTAGTCATCCCTCCATGGTATAAAATGCAGGAAATACTCCTTCTCTGTAACTGTATTTGGTACCTGTTACCCAGCCCTCCAGTGACTCTTCCTGTATTACTGTTTGGTACTTTGTTATCCAACACCCCCCCCCCCTTCCATCTCTTTCCCCCTAACCTTCTGGGCTTCTGTGTTCATTCTGAAGCCCAGCTGTTTGCCTCTGATATGCAAGCTCATTTGGTATCTGTCTTTTGGTAACTTGTTTGTTTCACTTAGTGTTCTCTGTTCTATCCCCGATGCTGCAGATGACAAGATTCATGTATGTACCACATCTTTTTGTATATTAATGGCTACTGTATTTTTAGTTATTACTGTGACAGAATAGCTAACCAAAGTTACTTGAAGAAAGAAGGAGCTATTTTGACTCACATTTTGAGAGGAGAGTCTGGCACGTTTGGCAAGGCATGGTGGCAGGAGTGTGAGGTTGCTGTAGCAGAAAGCTGAATGATTCTGATTGGCTTGCTTTCCTCCCAGGCCTTGGGGCCACCTAGATTCAGGGTAGGTCTTCCCTCCTCAGTCACAGTTCTCTGAAATACCCTCATTCAGAGATATGTTACCTTGGGGATTCTGAGTCCCCTCAAGAAGAGAGCATTAGTAATTACAGGCACCTTGGAGGATCCATATTATGGCTGTTATAACAGGGCAGCCAGGTGTCCTTTACATATCTATCTATCCTTTCAAAAAGATTGTGCAGCATTGCTAAGACAATGGAACATTTTCAGATTTCTGTAGCAGACCCTGATGGATGCTTATAGACACTGGACCCTTACTGCGCAGTAACACTCCAAGTGCTTCACATCTTATCTCCTCTCATCCACATACAAACTAGACATTCTTACAGATAAGAAAACAGAGGAGTCACGTGAGTTCCCATCATATGGAGGCCACAGTGTTCACAGGCTTACACACCTGGTCAATGCGTGAGGCTTGCAGCGGTGCCAACTAGCCTGGGTTGCTTTCCTAACTCATGTGCTCCACTTACAGGAGAAGCACACACACTTTGCAGTGGAGGAAGAAAGTAGGATTTGCATCTATGAATAATTCTAAGATTGTAGTGATATATTCAGTACTAGATTCTCTGTCTCTTGTCTGATTATCTGTGATGCTAACACTAAACTTGGTGATGTCCGTGATGTCTCAGGACAGTTTTGCGACAGGCTTTGGTACTGTGTTATGTGTTGGGTGCACACATTTTAAATAGCACGTAGGTGGATCTCGATCCTCCCGCATGCCTGTTTCTGGCTTTGAAGGGTTCTCTGAAAGCTACTTTTATCTGTCTTTGCAGTGATGAACTTTAATGTTACCCTGTTGTAAGTTCTCACATAATAAGGCATAGGTTTTTGTTTGGCTTGGCAGTAGACTTCTGTTTAAAATTCCTTTAATGTGTTTGTTCCATGCTTTTTTCTATTCATTTTGATAGCTGATGGTTCTGTGAAGAATTTTACATGAATTTATTGTCTTACTAAAACTCATGCTTCTGACCCTTCTTCTGTCTGAAGTTGCTGAATGTGGAGTTTTCAGCACATGGCTGATTTTCTGTCTTTCTTGGAGTTGTTTTCTTTTCCTCTTTGGTTGAGGAAAATAAGAAAAAAAATTCATGTGCTAGATCTAAAGTTTCACTAAAATTGCTTATACCCTATCTCAGGCATTTCAAGTGGGCCATCTGTCTAAACATCTTTCTGTCTCTCCCCCCACTTTTTTCCTGATCATTTCCTCAACTTATTCATGAGCCATGGGAGGGCTCCTTTGTAGTCCGCCTGTATCTATGTCTGTCTACCCCCGCTGAATACATCTCTGTGCTTGCATGACATACTTTGTGCCACACTGGAAATTTTGTGAACTGGGTTCAGATGAATGGCCCACTTTCTGAGGGCTCTTTTCTTCCTACAAAAATTTGCATGCAGAAACTGACCTCAGTGGCTGTGGAATGCTGCAGGTTATTCTCAGACAGGTTTACAGTCCACCTGCGAGGGAAGTTATGACGAGGCAGTTCTACATGATTCTTCCACCATTCTCCCTGTTCTGATGGGTCAGTCGTTACTGTCTAACAGTATGCTTTGAGATGGCCACTGCCTGAGCCTGAAGTCTGTGAAATGCTGGAAGTTTCTGTTGGTAGCTGTGCACATTTGTCATTTCGTATCATGTGTGTGTTTGCTAAGTTATGTGTGTTAGTATTGGAATTACTAAAACTCAGTTGTCAGCTTTTCTCTGTAAGGTATGGAAAGATGGGCTTTCCTAGGCAGTTTGATTCTTGCCGTCAGGCTGGTAATGGAAGTAGACAGACTTGGGTACAGCTGTGATCTGGTTTTGAGCCACTGGTATATGACCCCTCATTACTGGGTTTGGTTACTTACCATTTGAAGTCAGAGTTTCAGATTTGAATGTGAAGATTAAGTTGTACAAAGTGAATCCTTGGTCTGATGGCAGCCATTCCCACAGAATGTGCTTTACTAGGGTGACTATGAAGCACCTCCCCACCTTGGAGGGTGGCTTGTAATTATTTTCCCTTGGCTCTTTTCTCTCCTTGCTGAGTGACATCCAGAGCATGGTGTGTACTGTGCAAGTGGTTTACCCTGAACTTTATAACACATTTTGAACCATTTTGAGTTGTATCAACAGATATAATTATTTTTTTTAATTTGAAATATAACTTTGAGTAGTTATTTCTATCACGTTCATGCTTTTTGAATTGAAATTAGTGTTTCACAGTAATTATTAAATTACTGTTCTCTTTAGAAATTCTGTAGAACCAGAGTACACATTCCTCCAGGTTTGTGTTTATTTTAGTGCAATATTGTATGGCTGAGTAACTAGCATAAATGCCCAAACCATCTAGTCTATTCACCAAACAAAATCAAGCCACCTTTAAACCCACGTAAAGCGTGCCTGGGGACCGTGCTTTTGTTCTTCTTGGCCCATGGAGGTCTTGCTTCTCAGTTGAACTGCTTTCTTCTATTCTCTAACAAAGTGCCTTGGATCTTGTTAGGAGAGTGCTACTCCAGGGCTTCAGGCTCAGAGGAAGCTGGGCTTCCTTTCACCCCCTTGTCTCTGTGGGAACCCCTCTTACAGGTTCAGGGATGCAGGTTCTCAAGTGCATTGCTGAGGAGAGAAGGAGCTGAGACATGAATCCCTGGACTTTCTCTCAGAGGCCTGTTTTCTTCCATAAGGTCCCTCCTGGGACAAGCTACAATGTATATGAAACAGATGTGGATCAAAATAAAGCACTGGAAAAATAAATAGTGGCCGGGTCCCGAGGAGAGCCAGCTATGTCTCGCCACCATCTGCAGGATCGTTTTCTGTGGGAAAAAGTTCTGGCCTAGCACAGGACGCTAGGATCGGTGACATCCCCCACCTCTACCAACAGAAGACATTTGCCTCATTGGAAAGGGCCTTTGCTCTCAAGGAAGGACTGTTGTCGCTCAATTTTAGAAAATTCCGTAGCATATAGCTCTGGTTAAGTGGAAGGAAGACAGTGAAATTACACCACCATTGAGACAGTTTAAGAGGGTGGGAATACCCTCCTTGGAAAATGTGAGGCTGAGAAGAGAGAGTCCAAAGCTTTGTAATGGAAGGATTTCAGTCTCTAAAACCGGAAGAGAGGCCAGGAGGTTCGAGTGGTCATCGTGTCACCTTTGCATGCCTCCATTCAGTTCTCATGTGTGTCTGACAGTGCAGATACCATTGTTATTTTAATGTTTTATGAAAGGAAATTCATTCTGTCAATTTGCTCAAGGTCAGAAGTATAGGCCGAGCTCATACCACTTCTATGGTGCAGCAGAGCCTGATTCATAATCAGTTTGCTTGGTCCTCTGCCTCCTGTTTGTTTGCCTTAATTAAAAGGAGCTGGTCCAATCAGACACACAAGCCAGAGTAATTAGGAAAAGACTGGGGTACAAAGAATGGGGCTTTCCTTTTAAGGACTTGAATGGTAAGTAGTTCAATTAAGAATTAACTTGGTGTGAAGTCGGATACCCTAATACCGTAGAATTGTCATGAGCAGGAAGTATGTAGTTTTAGTATCAAAGAAAACAAACATGTAGGAAAGCCAAGTTACATAGTAGTCCTGGGAAAATGGACATCTTACCACTTGAGGTTGAGCAAGGAATGTAGCCTAGCTAGGAGACAAATCCAGGGCGATCTTGGAACTGCCCTCAGCCATTTATGTGGCTCCCTAGACCCTTCCCGATGAATGCACTGGGCTGTAGCTCAGTGGTAGGATTCTTGCCTAGCAAGCTTGGAGCCTTAGGTTTCATCCCAGCACTAGAAAAAAAAATAAGTCAATAAATAAAAATATGAAGTGACTGTAGTCCTTCTAGAGCCTCGTAGTCCAGTGGGGAGACATGGATGTGACAGTGCCCGTGGGATGCAGGAGCGGAGTGAGGCAGTAGGCACAGGAGCACTCCTGCTCCTGGTGTGGCCACTGCCTCCTTTTCTTCTCTCCTCCCACGCTTGCCGTCCTTGTCCTTAGGAACTCTTGCTTACTCTCACTCTTCTCTATGAAGCTCTGCTTTCTGGTCACCCAACAGTGTCTTCCAAGTCAGTATATTGTTGGTGTGGTGTTTTTTTTTTTTTTTTTTTTTTTTTTTTTTTTTTTTGCTTCTCTTGTTTTCTTCTGTAGGATTTAAGGTAGTCATCATTATCTTATGAAGTGGCCTGTCCAATACAAACAATCTCTTTACCTGTTAGCCCCCCTTCACCAGACCCTGTAACTAGAGGGGACTTAAGCATCACAGTTGTTATTACTGTGATTTTTTAAAATACCAGATAATATACATTCTTTTGAAGTTTGAGAGGCTTGAATGAAAAATATAACCAACCTGCAACATTAATTTTAGATCCATGGCTGAAGCTAGAGCCTAGATACCAAATGGTGCTAGTGTTAATAATACTTCAAACATAAGAAGAATATAAATATGTGACCCTAGGGTTAATTCTGAAGTCAGAATTTTTAAAACAAAATTGTAGGAAATTTTTGTGTTTCTTTCCTGGCAGCTTGACCTAGTTTTTCTGCTCCATGTAATGCCAACCATACATTTATAATGATAAGACTAGCTTTGTTCAGAACTCCAACAGCCTTGAGTGGATTCCAGGGCTTACTGGAAAGCCAGGACTAGAGAAGACAGAAGACATAGGCTGTGTGCGAGGTGGAAACCATGCCTGTCCTGTCCTGGTGTCCACAGCGTGGTGCCAGTCATTTAGTGTTTAGGAGGTTGTAGGTTACATACTTTACTGAAGCTTAGTCTAGCTGATATGCTAAGGTAGTTTTTTTTTCAAGCTGGGACTTGGCACTGGGGGAACATTCTATATAGTTTTACAAGTAAGGTATTGTAGTTCATTCTTTTAAAAAATTATTATTATTATTATTATTATTATTATTATTATTATTATTATTATT
>JADRCD010190421.1:0-21181 GCA_019843815.1 Montemys delectorum
AACCAACCAACCAACCAACCAACCAACCAACCAAAACTTCTCAAAAGGAATGTAGGAATGGTCCTCAGAAGCTCATATATTTGAATATTTGGTCATTAGGGAGTAGAGCTACTTGACAGGGATTAGGTATGGCCTTATTGGAGCAAGTGTGTCACTGAGGGTGGGCTCTGGGGCTTTAGTAGCCCAAATCAGACCTAGTCTTTCTTCCTGTTGCCTGCTGATCCAGCTATAGAATTCTCAACACCTTTGCCAGCCCCAATTAAATGTTTTCCTTTATAAAAGTTGCTGTGGTCATGGTGTCTCTTCCTTAGGTAACTTAGCTAAAAAATGGGGCACTGCCCAAAGTTATTTTTTGTAAGAAATACAATTAAGTAATATAAAGAAAACTTCCCAGTCCTGTGATCACATTTAGTTAAGTTAAAGGATATTTTAAAAAAACTATGTAAAAACCTTTAAAGTATTTTTTTTTTTTTTTTCAAGACAGGGTTTTTCTGTGTAGCCCTGGCTGTCCTGGAAGTCACTCTGTAAATCAGGCTGGCCTCGAACTCAGAAATCCACCTGCCTCTGCCTCCCAAGTACTGGGATTAAAGGCATGCGCCACCACTGCCTGGCTAAAGTTTTAAATTTCAGCTATAAAATATTTTTCTAACAGCGAACTTTAAATAAATTACAAGAAAACAAATAGTTAAGATACAAACTCCTGCCAGGCAGTGGTGGTGCACCCCTTTTAATCCCAGCACTTGGGAGGCAGAGGCAGGCGGATTTCTGAGTTCGAGGCCAGCCTGGTCTACAGAGTGAGTTCCAGGACAGCCAGGGCTATACAGAGAAACCCTGTCTTGGAAAAACAAAAACAAAAACAAAAAAACAAACAAACAACAAAAAGGTACAAACTCCTAAGTGGTAGTAGTAATCAGAGATTTCCTTAATGACATAAAACAGGATAACTTTAATGATAACTGTTTAATCCATAAAAATGATTAAAATCAATGTATAATAATGTTAAGGAATATGTTAGAAGGATTAATAAAGGAAATACTAAGTTTTGTCATTCAAAAAGTTTCAAATTGATCTTTCTAGTAACTCATGACAGCATCTCAGTGAAAGCTAGAAGCATGTTACATTTTAAAAAGCTCAATGAAAATCATGAAATAAAGACCCCACCATTTTTTCACATTAACAAAGGATACAGAAAGCTGCGCTTGCCACAAGGCAGAGCTAGGCAGACCTGGTCTATACAGTGAATTCCATAATAGCCAAGACTACATGCAAGAGAACTGTCTGAAAACAAAACAAAAACCCTTAAAAAGGAAAAATAAAGCAACAAAATGATATATCCCAACCAAAATCAAAACAGAAAGCAAAGGCAAAACCAAAGACCAAACCAACCAAACAACAAAAAAAGTTGTTCCTAGGGGCCCATCCCAAAAGCTGTTGCCTAAACATGGGATATGTTCTATCTGAGCTGCCTTGTCTGGCCTCAAAGGGAGCTGGGGGGTAGGGGTTGGGAGGAGATCTCTGGAGAGGGGCACCTGATCAAAGAACGGGATGGAGGATGGGAAAAGGATTGTGGGAGGGGGTTACCCGGATGTATAGTGAATAAGTTAAAAAAAAAAAAGTTGTTCCTTTGAAAACTCAGAGGGGCACAGTGTCATACTATCTATGTTAGCTCTGAAAGAATTTTCCAGTTTGTCATTTTTGTATTCTAATTCATAAGATATGGATTTTTAAAAGTTAATTTTTTAAAAGAAAAAACCAAATACCTGTAAAAGAGAAAGTATCTAGAGGATAAGATTCTATAAAGTAAAAATATCACTTTCCACTTCTGCTAGAGGAGTCACACAATCTGAGATTTTTCTTTTTCAATCCAACATCCACTGTGACTATTACATGGCCACAAGTGTGTGGGACAGTAAAGCACACAGGCAAGAGATGCTTACCTTTGCCAAGGCAAAATAGAGATGACAGGAACTATTTTTAAAACTTGTATTTAATTAAAAGACTTTTTTTTTTTTTAAAAAAAAAAAGACTTTTAAGCAGATGTGATAGTAAATGCTTGAAATTCCAGCACCTGAGAGGCTAAAATGGGACTGCCACAAACCCAATATCAAGGTGCTCCAAAGTGAGTTCCAGGACAGCCTATCTCAGAAAAGAAAAGCATGCCAAAAGTAAAGCCAATAAAAATACATATATCAGGTTTGTGTTGCAACCAACACAGATGAAAGATGAATTGCATATAAAAGATGTTCATCATTTATCAGGGAGGAAGTTAAAACCACTGTAAGAATGTAGTTTTACCCCGGAATGTCTAATTACAAAGAGTCACAACACCAAGTATAGGCAAAGATATGGAACAATGAGATCTCACACCAAGTGTGTCTATTTTGCTGAGAGTGCAAAATGATACCCTCTGAAAATAGTTCATCAATTTGCTAAAGATACAGGTCAATAATTCCAACTGGAAGAACTTAACCAAGAGAGATAAAAGTATATATTTATATAAAGAATAAATATCTTTATATACTTATATAAAGATAAAAGTATATATTTATATAAAGAATGTGCCAGCGGGACCAGGCACACAGGAACTCCGCCAGCCCAGTGGCTCAGGTTCCTTCCGGTCCCACAACGCCCAGAGGAAGCTCCACTCCCAGGCGCTTTAACACGGCCAGGAACAGAGGTAAGGAGGACACAGCATCTGTTCCAACACTGGGAGCACTGGGACCAGCAGGACCAGGCACACAGGAACTCTATCAGCCTAGTGGCTCAGGTTTCTTCCGGGTCTGTCTGGGCTGGTGCCCTGAGCAGACTTTGGACGAGAGCTCTGCCGCCAGTCCCACAACATCCAGAGGAAGCTCCACTCCCAGGCACTCTAACAAGCCCAGGGTCACAGGATCACAGACACAGCTTGACTCTGAGGAGTTCTGACACAACCAGGATCACAGGAAGGACAGGCTCCAGTCAGATTTAGCAAGGGCAGGTAGCACTAGAGATATACAAATGATTGGAGGCAAGCGTAAGAATATAAGCAACACAAACCAAGGTTCCCTGGCATCATCAGAACCCAATACTCCCACCATAGCAAGTCCTGGAGACGCCATTACACGGGAAAAGCAAGATTCAGATATAAAATCACTTCTCATGGTAATGATACAGGACTTTAAGAAAGACATAAATAGCACCCTCAAAGAAATACAGGAGAACACAGGTAAACAGCTAGAAGCCCTTCAAGAGGAAACACAAAAAATCCCTTAAAGAATTACAGGAAAACATAATCAAACAGGTGAAGGAAATGAGCAAAGCCATCCAGAATCTAAAAATGAAAATAGAAACAATAAAGAAATCAGAAAGAGAGACAACCCTAGAGATAGAAAACCTAGGAAAGAAATCAGGAGTCATAGATGCAAGCATCACCAACAGAATACAAGAGACAGAAGAGAGAATCTCAGGAGCAGAAGATACCATAGAAAACACTGACACAACAGTCAAAGAAAATGCAAAAAGCAAAAAAGTTCCTAACCTAGAACATCCAGGAAATCCAGGATGCCATGAGAAGACCAAACCTAAGGATAATAGGTATAGAAGAGAGTGAAGACTCCCAATGTAATGGGCCAGTAAATATCTTCAACAAAATTATAGAAGAAAATTTCCCTAACCTAAAGAAAGAGATGCCCATGCGCATACAAGAAGCCTACAGAACTCCAAATAGACTGAACCAGAAAAGAACTTCCTTCTATCACATAATAATAAAAACACCAAATGCACTAAATAAAGAATTTTAAAAGCAATAAGGGAAAAAGGTCAAGTAACATATAAAGGCAGGCCTATCTACACCAGACTTCTCACCAGAGACTATGAAAGCTAGAAGATCCTGGGCAGATGCCATATAGACCCTACAAGAACACAAATGCCAGCCCAGGCTACTGTACCCAGCAAAACTCTCAATTACCACAGATAGAGAAAACAAGATATTCCATGATGAAACCAAATTTACACAATATCTTTCCACAGATCCAGCCCTACAAAGGATAATAGATGGAAAACATCAACATAAGGAGCAAAACTACGCCCTAGAAGAAGCAAGAAAGTAATCTTTCAAGAAATCCACACAAGCCTAATTCTACCTCTTACAACAAAAACAACAGGAAGTAACAATTACTTTTTCTTAATATCTTAATATGAAAATTAGTATTACCAACATATCTTAATTGATTGAAATCCAAAAACATGAGGAATTAGAAATTTGTTGATTGTCATCCAATGGTTTCTCTAATTTGGTAATTGGAGAAATAGATCCAATATTATATAACCCATATACACTTTCAGCTTGTTTGTTTATGACAATGTCTTGCTGTGTATAACATAATGGTCTTGAGATCTTGCTTCTCCTATCTCAGCCTCTCTGATAGTAGTATTGTTTATTTCATGTTTTTACAGTATACTATGGTTTTCAGAACAGCTTACATATTTTAAAAGTATTTATATACCCAAAAGTAATGTAGACAATTAAATTGGGAGGGGGCTTGTAAGAGAACAACAAAATGTGAGACTGAATGCTCTGCTTGACGTTTTTAACTCTTGTATCAAGTTACCACCGTAAGAACCAAGATCTTAAGCTTTACTAAATACAAAACAAACAAATAGAAACACTTTATATATTTATGTTCATTTAAGAAAATATTAGTAGTGATGTATTATTTTGAAATATACAGTTAATATGTTTGGAGTTATTTAAAATTTATATTGAGAAAAATGTTTGTATTTTCAGTATTGCCGTAGACAAGCATCAACATAAGACTGTTAAATTGATTGTTGTTTTATATCAAACAACTTTTATATTACTCATTTTTATGTTATAGGAGTTCATAAATTTTAAAGAATATGATAAAAAAGATATTGTAGGTATTGAAAGGGGGTCTCTGGGAGGAGTTGGGGTACAAAAGGAAAACAAGAATGTGATTTAATTCTATTTACTTAAAAAATGTTTTTAAATGTTAACAAATTCAGATAAATTGAAATCATGTAACTTTTCTCATCATATTGCAATAAAACTTAAAAAAAAGAAATAAAATTAGAAACAATTTAAATATTACCCAGTTGGTGAATAAACACAACATTAACATATCTATATAATGAAATAAACAATAAAAAGTGCTTATATATACTATAATATGGATATAAAGCAAAAGTATAACAATTATATTTACTGTATTATTCTATTTGTATGAAATTCTAGAACAATTGAACAGCAGGGTCAGGTCATTGTTTCCTTAGGGCTAAAGATGGTGGACAGAGTAGAATTAAAGTTCTACATGTTGAATTTGGTGGTCATACAGCAGAATTAGTCATTTAACTTCTCTTCAACTATACTCTTTAAAATGTGTAAGAGGGAACCTGTGCTCTTGGTTTTTACCTGAGCTGGTAGCAGAGTCTCTGCTCTGGATCCCCACCCACTCAGTCCACACCCAGATGCAGCATGACCCCCAAGAGTTCTGACACATCCAGGATCATAGGATCATAGGATCACAGAACAGACAGAGAAACCAGTTAACACTAGAGAAAACCATATAGTGAGAGGCAAAAGCAAGAACATAAGCAATAGAAACCAATACCACTTGGCAACATCAGAACCCAATTCTCTCACCACAGCAAGCCCAATACACCTGAAAAGCAAGGTTCAGATCTAAATTCTCATCTCATGAAGATGATAGAGGACTTTAAGAAGGACATAAATAACTCCCTTAAAGAAACACAGGAGAGCGCTGGAGAGGTGGCTCAGCGGTTAAGAGCACTGGTTGTTCTTCCAGAGGTCCTGAGCTCAATTCCCAGTAACTATATGGTGGCATATAACCGCTTCTGTCATGCAGGCATACATGCATTTGAGCACTCATATACATAAATTTTAAAATCTTTAAAAAAATGAAAGAAATACAGGAGAACACAGGTAAACAGCTAGAAGCCCTTAAAGAAGAAACACATAAATCTCTTAAAGAAATACAGGAAAACACAATCAAACAGGTAAAGGACTTGAACAAAACCATCCAGGATCTAAAAATGGAAATAGAAACATTAAAGAAGACACAAAGGAAGACTACCCAGGAGACAGAAAACCTAAGAAAGAGAGGAGACACAGATGCAAGCATTACCAACAAAATACAAGAGATAAAAGAAAGAATCTCAGGTGTAGAAGATACCATAGAAAACATCGACACAACAGTAAAGGAAAAATACATAAAGCTCCTAACTCAAAACATTCAAGAAATCTCGGACACAATGAAAAGACCAAACCTAAGAATAACAGATATAGGAGAGAGTGAAAATTTCCAACTTAAAGGGCCAGAAAACATCTTCAACAAAATTATAGAAGAAAACTTCCCTAACCTAAAAAAGGAGATGCCCATAAACATACAAGAAGCCTACAGAACACCAAACAGAAGGGATCAGAAAAGAAATTCCTGCTGGCACATAATTAAAATGTACAGAACAAAAAAAGAATATTGAAAGTGTAAAGAGAAAAAGGTCAAGTGACATATAAAAGCAGACCTATCAGAATTACACCAGACTTCTCACCAGAGACTCTAAAAGTCTGAAGATCTTGGGCAGATGTCATACAGACCCTAAGAATTTTAAAAGCAGTAAGGGAAAAGGGTCAAGTAACATGTAAAGGCAGGCCTATCAGAATCACACCAGACTTCTCACCAGAGACTATGAAAGCTAGAAGATCCTGGGCAGATGTCATACAGACCCTACAAGAACACAAATGCCAGCCCAGGCTACTATACCCAGCAAAACTCTCAATTACCATAGATGGAGAAACCAAGGTATTCCAAGACAAAACCAAATTGAAACAATATCTTTAAACTAATCCAGCCCCTACAGAGGATAATACAATCACTTTTCCTTAATACCTCTTAATATCAATGGATTCAATTCCCCTATAAAAAGATATAGGCTAACTGGATACTTAACCAGGATCCAAAGTTTTGCTGTATACAGGAAACTCACCTTAGTGTCAAAGACAGACACTACCTCAGAGTAAAGGGCTGGAAAACAATTTTCCAAGCAAATGGTCCCCAAAAAACTAGCTAGAATAGCCATTATAAAATCAAATAAAATAGACTTTCAACCAAAAGTTATCAAAAAAGATAAGGAAGGACACTACATATTCAAAGGAAAAATTTACCAAGATGAATTCTCAATTCTGAACATCTACGCTTCAAATGCAAGAGCATCCATATTTGTAAAAGAAACTTTACTAAAGCTCAAAGCACACAATGAACCTCAACAATAGTAGTAGGAGACTTTAATACTCCACTCTCACCAATCGATAGATCATGGAAACAGGACGTAACCAGAGACACAGTGCAATTAATAGAACTTACAAACCAAATGGATTTAATAGATATCTACAGAAGATTTCATCCTAAAACAAAAGAATATACCTTCTTCTCTGTACTTCATGGTACCTTCTCAAAAACTGACCATATAATTGGACACAAAATAAACCCCAACAGACACAAGAACATTGAATTAATCCCATGTATTGTACTGGACCACCATGGACTAAGGCTGGTCTTCGGTAAAAACAAAAACAACAGGAAGTCCACATACACGTGGAAACTGAACAACTATTTACTCAATGATAACTTGGTCAGGGAAGAAATAAAGAAAGAAATTAAAGACTTTTAAGAATTTAATGAAAATGAAGGCACAACATACCCAAACTTATGGGACACAATGAAAGCAGTGCTAAGAGGAAAAACTCATAGCCCTGAGTGCCTCCATAAAGAAATTGGAGAGATCACACACTAGCAGCTTAACAGCACACCTGAAAGCTCTAGAACAAAAAGAAGCAAATACACACAAGAGGAGTAGACAGTAGGAAATAAATCAAACTCAGGACTGAAATCAACCAAGTAGAAACAAAGAGAACTAACTATAGAAAGAATCAATAAAACTAGGAGCTGGTTCTTTGAGAAAAACAACAAGATAGATAAACCCTTAGCCAAACTAATTAGAGGGCACAGAGACAGTATCCAAATTAACAAAACTAGGAATGAAAAAGGAGACATAACAACAAAAACTGAAGAAATTAAAAAAATATCAGATCCAACTACAAAAGTCTATATGCAACAAAACTATAAAATGTAGATGAAATGGATGACTTTCTAGATAGATACCAGGTACCAAAATTAAATCAGGATCAGATAAACCATCTAAACAGTCCTATAACCCCTAAGAAAACAAGCAGTCATTAGAAGTCTCCCAACCAAAAATGCTCAGGGCCAAATGGTTTTAGAGCAGAATTCTATCAGACCTTCAAAGACCTAAAACCAATACTCTTTAAATTATTCCACAAAATAGAAACAGAAGGTACTCTACCTAATTCTTTCTATGAAGACACAGTTACGCTGATATAGTAAACCACACAAAGACCCAACAAAAGAGAACTTCAGATCAATTTCCCTTATGAATATCAATGCAAAAATACGCAATAAAATTCTTGCAAACTGAATCCAAGAACACATCAAAATGATCACTCACCATGATCAAGTAGTCATCCCAGAGTTGCAGGGATGGTTCAATATACAGAACTCTATCAATGAAATCCACTATATAAACAAACTGAAAGAAAAAACCCACATGATCATCTCCATTAGATGCTGAAAAAGCCTTTGACAAAATACAATCCCCTTCATGTTAAAAGTATTGGAGATTAGGAATTCAAAGCCCATACCTAAACATAATAAAAGCAACATATTAGCAAACCAATAGCCAACATCAAACTAAATGGAAACTCAAAGCAATTCCATTAAAGTCAGGGACAAGACAAGGCTGCCCACTCTCTACCTATTCAATATTGTACTTGAAGTACTAGCCAAAGTAATTAGACAACAAAAGGAGATGAAAGGGATACAAATTAGGAAGGAGGAAGTCAAGATATCACTATTGGCAGATGATATGATAGCATACATAAGCAACCTCAAAAATTCTACCAGAGAGCTCCTACAGCTGATAAAGAATGTCAACAAAGTAGCTAGATATAAAATTAACACTAACAAATCAGTAGCCTTCTTCTACTCAAAGGATAAATGGGCTGAGAAAGAAACTAGGGAAATGATACCCTTCACAATAATCACAAATAATATAAAATAACTTGGTGTGACTCTAAACAAGCAAGTGAAAGATCTGTATGACAAGAACTTCAAGTCTCTGAAGAAAGAGATCGAAGAAGACCTCAGAAGATGGAAAGATCTCCCATGCTCATGGATTGGCAGGATTAGTATAGTAAAAATGGGCATCTTGCCAAAAGCAGTCTACAGATTCAATGTGATCCCCATCAAAATTCCAACTCAATTCTTTACAGAGTTAGAAAGAGCAATTTGCAAATTCATTTAGTATAACAAAAAACCCAGGATAGTGAAAACTATTCTCAACGATAAAAGACCTTCTGGGGGAATCACCATTTCTGACCTCAAACTGTACTACAATGATAAAATAACAGTGATAAAAACCACATGGTACTGATACCGAGACAGGCAGGCAGATCAATGGAATAGAATTCAAGACCCACAAATGAACCCACACACATGTAGACAAATACCCACACATACACAACAGAAAGACAAAAGAAAACCTACAACAGCTTAAAAAGGGAGATCTGATATTTGTACACCAAGCAGTGCTGGGGAAGGGAATAACTAGGTTATCCATGGTGCTGAGTTGTCTTATGAGAGGTATTGTAGTCAAATTTCACCTCCAATAAGAGCAGTAGCCTCTGAATTTTTATATCCACAAACCCTAAAGTTCTCCTCTTTCCATCAAGTAACAACTCTGAGAGTCCAGGGAACTGCTTATGTCCAGGATACTAATTCATAGACATGAATCTATGTGAGGAAAATGTGTGGGCTCTACCACACAGGGATAGGGAAGTCCTTTACACTGGGACTGAGACCAACATGCTGGGTATGACTGAACACTTTAAGTGTCTATGCCCTGACAGCAGGCTGCCTTAGTTCTGCTGCTTTCTATGTCTTCAAGGTCTGAGAGATAAGTGGTTGAATCCAGCTGCTTCGCAGGCATTTTTGATGCCCATGCCCACATTAGCATAGAGAACCTCTAGTATGAGAAGACATTTACTACAGTTGATGTCTTTCCTTCGTTTTTTTTCTTTTCTTCCCTCCCTCCTTAGTCTCTTGCTTGAGATAGGGTCTCTCTCTATAGCCTTGGACTGTCCTTGAATTTGATTTGTAGACTAGTCAGTCTGGCCTTGAACTCACAGAGGTCCACTTGTCTCAGCCTCTGAGTGCTGGGATTAAAGATATTGCCACACCTGGCCTTGTTTTTATTTTTCTATGCTTTTAATTAAATATCTGGGCTAATTCTGAATTGCTGTTACTGACTGCTTTCTTTCCTTTGAGTAGCATTGAGGATTAACACCTCAAGAGAAATCTTTGAGTAAGATGGCTAAGAGACCCTATGTAAAAGACACAGATCCCAATAGATGTACAAATTTCCACTGAAGAAACACAAATATAAAGGCAATATAAATGCTTTAAAAGTTCACTCCTCAATAACTGAGTCAAATACACTAAAATGGTTGAAATGTTAAGGAATTAAAACACTTAGTTTTAAACATATTCAAGATGAAAAGAAGATTCAAACAGGCATAAGGAAGCCAATTCCAGACTAGAATGAAGCTTTCAACAACTTGTGTAAGAAATTCAGCCAAGGGAGATTCTAAAAACCACTCAACACTACCCCTCCCTTATAGAAACTTTGGAAATGAAAAAGCTCAGCAAAGCTTAAAACAAATTTGTTAAAACAAATTTAGCCCAGTGGATGGCATATCCTATGATCTCAGGGGTTAGCACACTAGATCAAGTAGAAGAAAGAATATCAAGGATTAAAGCTTTTACTCTCATTTAGCTCTCCCGGGAAGTTTGATTAGCCTCGTTCACAGTGATCTTAAAGTTAGCTTTGGGGAACTCCATTACCACATCATTTTAAGGTATGGAGTTGTCTGGGAATAATACACAGACTCACCTGTTTTCTCCATCAGCACTAGGTCAGTCCCCACATATTATATGAGCCATTTAAAGCAAGTAATAACCTGTGAGCTCATCAAAATGAAAGCTGTCTCATACAGTATGTTAGTTGCTGGAGAACATTTTCTTTCAAGGCTCAAGTTTGTTGAATTAATGGATTTATTTATTTATTTTTAATGAAATAGTGCTGAAATTTAGATGTGGATTATTCTTAAAGTCCACGGTTAAAGTAGGCTTGGACATTCATTCTGGACGGTGGTGGAAAATTTAAACGATGGGATAGGTCTAAAAGCAATAGGGCAAATGACCATGGGCACTTAACTAGGGTTGCTTACACAAGCAAGGTGGGATGAGTCAACATTTTAATGGTATTTACTTAGTTTAAAATCTAAATAAACTTATGTGGCTAGTGGTACCACACTGAACAGACAGAACAATATTAGAACCAACAAATAGGTCAACAGATTAAAACCATCTGAATAGTAATCAAAATTATTATTTTTTTGACAAGTTCTCTTTACGTAGCCCTAACTGTTCTGGAATTCATTCTGTAGCCCAGGCTGGCCTCAAACTCAAGAGATCCACATGTCTCCACTCCCCAAGTGCTGGGATTAAAGACACACACCACCAAGTCCAACAACTCTTTCTTTTCATCAGTTAATTTAACTGAAACATATGTTATAGGAATAAGAAAAGCTGACACACAGGATAATGAAGATGTAACCAACCATAAAGTAGCTTAATCCCACATATAACTTCTCTGGCCTGGTGAAATGTTTAATCTTAAAAAAAAAGTACTGTTCCAATTCAGAAAAGCTTACATGCAATGTGTACACAGAGAAGATAAACATCAATATCATTATGTCAACATCTACTGTTAAAAAAAACAAAAAACAAACCATACTGGCCTAGGATACATGAGATTCAGTGAATGCTCCTAAAGAGAATATTTTTTAATGAGTGAGGCTATATTACCCCAAATCTTATTGATAACTTATAGTTTACATTTTTCTTAAGTATGAAATACAGCATTTCAAGACTATGATACCTTGGTTAAAAGGTACAAATGTATTTCTGAACTTGTTTTGAATGTGGTAGAATTTCTTATAGAACCACTGCAGAGTAAATTTAACCCATTTAATACACATTTTAAGTTGTAGATGGTGGGGCTCACATTTAACCCCAATATTCTGGAGGCAGAAGCAAGTAGATCTCTGGGAGTTTGAGGCCAGCATGGTTTACAGAAAGTTCCAGGACAGTCAAGGCTACAGAGAGAAACCCTGTTTTGAAAAGCAAAAAAAAAAGAAAAAGTCACCACCAACAAAAAAACCAAAATTAAAAAAAAAAAAAACAAAAAAGAAACAAATAAAACATTTTAATGAGCTCTTACTGCAGTTCTAGAAAAGCAGGAGGTCTTGCCTTCTTTTAGAGAAAGATTTCTGAAACCCTGTGTTTTATTGGCAAAAAGACACTCTTTATTGTTGATTATCATCTGTTCTTTTTTTAAATTAGATATTTTCTTTATTTACACTTCAAATGATATAGCCTTACCAGCTTTCCTCTCTGAAAAAAAACCCTATTCCCTCCCTTACTCACCAACCCACCCTCTTCCACTTCCTGGCCCTGGCATTCCCCTACACTGGGGCATAGAACCTTCACAGGACCAAGGGCCTCTCCTCCCATTGATGGCTGACAAGGTCAGCCTCTGCTACATATGCAGCTGGAGCCATGAGTCCCACCATGTGTACTCTGGCTGGTGGTTTAGCCCCTGGGAGCTCTGAGGGTACTAGTTAGTTCATATTGTTGTTCATTCTAAGGTGCTGCAAATTCTTCAGCTCCTTGGGTCCTTTCTCTAGCTCTTTCATTGGGGACCCTGTGCTCAGTCCAATGGATGGCTGTGAGCCTCTACTTCTGTATTAGTTGGGCACTGGCAAAGCCTCTCAGGAGACAGCTATATCAGCTTCCTGCACTTGCTGGCATCCACAATAGTGTCTGGGTTTGATGATTGAATATGGGAAGGATTCCCAGGTGGGGCAGTCTCTGGATTGTCCTCCAGTCTCTGGTCCATACTTTGTCTCTGCAACTCATTCCATGGGTATTTTGTTCCTCTTTCCAAGAAAGATCGAAGTATCCACACTTTCATCTTCCTTCTTCTTGAGTTTCTTGTGGTTTGCGGATTGTATTCCGAGCTTCTGGGCTAATATCCACTTATTAGTGAGTACATACCATGTGTGTTCTTTTGTGATTATCATCTGTTCTTAACACATTCGATACCAGTACAGCAGCCATAATCGCTCTGGCAGTATATGTAATTCAAATCAAAACAAACCAACAATTTTTCTCTCAGAAGATCAGTAACATTGATTATACCCTACAACTCTAGGTCAACGTTTTAGTTCTTTTCCTGTGGGGTGTGACCATACATGGAAGAAACGCAAAATAACTATGAATTGTGTAAGGCAATTCAGCACAAGGCTTGGAAGTGGAATGTTTGATATAGTATAATTCATATTCTTCTGCTTAAAACATGGCAGAAAGTCATAAAGCAAGAGCATTATAAATTAAAAGAATATATAACATTTACATTTCTCATTAGTTATTAAGTTTTGGCATACAGGAAGCACTGGGTTCAGTTCTCAGCAGCACTTAAATTGGCAGTGGCAGAACACACCTATACCTCAACAGTAGAAAACAACCAAAACCACCTACCTGACCTTGTTAATACACTGCTTTAGGTTTGTAGTTTTTAATCATAGAATCACAAGTGTCACTAAAAGCTTAAAGAAATAAAAAGCCACAGGCTCCACTGAAGTTAGTGAATAGGAAAGTTAGTTTAAAATGTTTTTAATCTGTTAAGCTTTATGGAAAAGTCTCATTTATATTTTTATCATTTGATATCAGAGTACTTAGTTCCAAAAATAAAGATGACATTAAATTATCTCCAAACATATAAACATAACTTTTTTTTTTCTGAAAAAAAAAAAAAGGGGCAGGGGTCTTGTGTATCCCACCCTGGCCTTAAACTAGCTATATAGCCAAGGCTGACCTTGAACTTTGGATCTTTCTGCTTCTTCTGAGTGTTGAAGTACTAGTGTGTGTTACCACTGTCAATTTAAGTGGTGCTAGGGACTGAAACCAGCCGGGGCTTCCTGTATACTAAGCCACACTCAGGTCCAATATGATTTAATTTTAAAAGGGACAGCATTAGTACCAATACTATAAACATACAGAATGTACATGCTACCAAAGCGTCACTGTGCTCACTACAGCAGATGACAGGAAAACCTTACCATCGTGGATAACCGACAGCTGTTAGCAGAGAAGTGATAGCAGACTTATAAGAGCAGACACACATGGCTTCACAAACAAGTACATTAGGACAGAAACTTAGATGGTAAGGATGAAAGGTAAAGAATTAAAGACAAAATACAGTACAGCACTACTGTGTATACATGCTATAGTTCCACCCATAGATTATTAAAAAAACCAGGCAATGTGAGAAGTTCTTACTTGATTCAAAGGCACTATGCCTTCCCTCCTCGCCCTTTTTTTTTTTTTTTTTTTGGCAGGACTGGTTGATTCCAGAACAAATAACTAGACTCCAGCTATACTCTATTTTTAAGAGAAAGCCCCCAACCTGATTAAGAAAAATTTTAGCCTTAGTTATCTTGACAAATAAAATCAAAGCAAGGAAGTGGAATAGCTTCATGTGAAAGCTTAGGAAAAAGGGTCCTGGAAAAATGAAACCACGTTCCAATAAACAATTTTGTTGTTGTCGTTGTTTCTTGAGACAGGAGCTCACAAAGCTCATGCTGGCCTTGAAGTTACTATGCAGAAGATGATGACCTTGAACTCCTAAGCTCCCTGCCTCTAGCTCTCATGTACTGGGATTCCAGATCTGCATCATGCCTGGCTTCCTACACAATATGATACTATAATACTTACAGTTTAATCTATTCAAAGCAGGTTTTTCTGTGAAACCCTGCTGTTCTTGAATTCACTCTGTGGTCTAGTCTGTCATCAAAGTCAGAGATCCCCCTGCCTTTGCCTCCCAAGCACTAGGTTTAAAGGCATGCCACCACCATCCTGCTTAAACTCTTGATTTAATTATAGATCACAAAAAAAATTCTGAAGTATATATAAGACATATATGGCTTAGCATTAATCACAATCTATTCCTATTTAACATAAAGATGGTAGGATACTGATAGTGAAAGGAAGGACACTGCTTAGAAACAGTGCCATAGAACAATGTGTACAACACTTGACCTATTAAGCACCCATTTCTGGTCTCTAAAGTGGGACAATATCTTCTGACTTGACCCTAGCAGTGTTGGAGTGTTAAATCACTAAATTATACGTAAGCTGCAGCATTTATTTTTCTTCCAAATTAAAAGTGCCATTGTAAGGTTGGAATAAATATCCAGATATAGAAAATATAAATATGATTTAACAGGCACTAGACTTTCATAGGATAAAGAGAGAAATGCTGATTAGGATATGGAGTCTGCCCTGGAGTCCGAATATGGGTTATGAGCTCTAGGTGGAATTATAGTAAAGTCCTGATGCTAAATGACAGCCTCATACTTACCCTCCCACAGTCTGCTCAGCTCCTTTACCCCACCCCAAGTTATGCTGCGTTACTTTTGTGTGAATCATTAGGAATACATTCAGTCTGATGGTGGATGGAATGCGACTTCAAGTCGGACAATTTTTCTCCCCCAATGATTTTTAACTAGCACTCCTCCCAGTCTTTGAGCACGGCCCAGGCTAATAAAACTATTTCAGGTAAGGAAAGGACTGTTAAAGAATTCTTATAGGTTAATCCATGTAATCATGGGCCATCAGCAGGAAAATTACTCACCTCGTCACTATGAATTACCTATCACCAATGGTCAAATTCAGAATCAGAAGACCGTCTTATTTATTTATTTATTTATTTATTTATTTTGTACAGGCCTCACTCTTAACTCACAACTTTCCCACGCATAAGATAATGACACTGCCCAGTAGCTCTATCCCTCGGACAAGAACGGATGAATGAAAGCATGCCTGAGAGGGCTCCAGGAACGGCGCTTGATAAAAGTGTCTCGCCAAGTCCCGTTATCACCTCTGGTCTCCGGAAATGAGTCCGGTCAGGACCGATAGCCGCACCTACACAAGGCCATTCTGAGGCCGGCCGGCACACCCCACGGGATCTTCCCAAGGCGAGCGGAAGGGGAGACCCTCGGGGTCCCCACGCAAGCCTACCTGTTGTTCCGGATGCTGAGCAGCACGCACAACACCAGCTCCAAGTAGATGCGCAGTACTTCCAGCCAGCGGGAGGAGAGCTGCAGGGCCTCACCTTCCCCACCGGTGCCCGGGTCGGTGGTGCCGCCGCCGCCGCCGCCGCCGCCGCCGCCGCCGCCGCCGCCGCTACCGCCGCCGTCGCCCGGGCCGCCGCCTCCGCTCAGATAATTCTCCGCGGCGAACTCAACCCGCAGCTCCCGCACGAACCAGCCGCACTTGCGCATGAGGAACTCTAGCCGCGGCTGCTCCGCCGGTGAGACGCGGAGGCAGATGCGGAGCTGGGGCCACAGCGCTGGGTAGAAGAGGCACTCCCGCCAGTGCGAGCAGGAGGCCGAGGCCCGCAGCCGGTCGGGCGCCGGCAGGAAGGAGAAGATGTGCACGATGAGTTCGCTGGGCAGCGACGCGGCGCCGGCCGCCTGCCCGCACAGAGCCATCCGGCTCCGCCGCCGGTCGCCCGTCCCCGGCCGCCTGCGCAGTCCTCGCAGCAGCCCCCGCAGCCGGCGCAGCTGCCGCAGCCGCAGCCGCTGCCGCCGCCGCCACCGCACCACCCGGGCGGCCCCGGCTCGGGTTCGCGCTCCCGGCGGTCGGGGCTGCGGCACTGACAAGAACAACAACATCAATGACAAGGAAGAAGGGGGCGGAACCGTCGTGCGCCTCGGCGGAACCAAGTGCACCGCGAGTGGCTGAGAGAGGGGGGAAAGCTTAGGCGGGGAGGCCTGCGCGCCGCCGACTTTCTGTACCGCACGCAAGTGCTCCCCCGGCCGGCCCGGTCAACAACCTCAAAATCCTCTCTCGAACGGACCAGGAGCCCGGAGGCGGCCGCGCTGCTTCTGAGGAAACCGCGGCTCTCCCCAGACCGGGACGCGGAGGCACGGTAGTGGTAGGGACTGGGGGTGACGTCAGCGGCGACGGGCGGAGCCTGGCGCGGCTTTGCGAGACTTCCGGAACCGGGGAGCTTATGGTTGCTTGGATCGCGTGGCACGTGATCCATGACGCCAGCAGCCCGGGGGCGGGGCTAGCGGCGCGGGGGCGGAGCCACTCAGGGCGTCCCTCGCGGGATAGGTCTGGTCTCTGTGGCGTGCTCGCGGCGGAACCCCGGCGTGCTGCGCGAAGTCCCGACGCTTTCTCATTCGCTGGGCTGAGGAGGTCGCGGCGCCCGAGGGGCCGGCACGCCGGGGTCTTTTTCCATCTTGTTCAGAGTAGAACTAAATCGGCTACCGAGAGTCGGGTCGTAGAGGCACGCGGACCTTCCTCTTCCGACGAGCGGAGGCCGCACACGCCCCAAGGCGGAACGAGTGACGACAGCGCCACCCTTCGTATTTAGAGGGGGCAGGCAAAAAAAAAAAAAAAGACAAAAAAAAGCTAACGATTTTCATTTTTAGGGCTGGTATGCAGACTTAAAGGCTCTCTGAGCCCTTGTGTGCAAAAGTTCTGCATAATTAGTATGTTTTATTAATAGTTAACGACCATTTAGTGGCAACATCAAATTAGGAAGTTACGACAGGTTTTAATTTTCAGTTTCTTAAAGTCATTGAAGTGTTTTTGGAGAGCTGTAGACACAGATCGTCAGTGTACCAGTGTACCTCTGTAACAACACATCCCAGTATACAAAATTAACATGAATTAAATAAAGTAACTATTTTAACATTACCTGGTACTCCTAAAAACAAGTTGGAGAGGAGAGCTTTTCTTTAGTTTGGTGCCCCCAAAGAGGGATTTTAAAAACAGCCCTTCAAGTTCTCAGCATGCGAAGTAGCTCACTCAAATTGTAAGAAGCATCGATATCTAAAGGGTTAAGAGATTTTATGTCTGCTGATGAACAAATCGTTGGAAAAGTGTCTTGCATACACTAAGGAACTAGCTATTACAGATGTTTTTAGCCCTATGATATGCCAGCCGACCTTCCATTCACATTTCTTTTATACAGTTTGTATACGAACCTAGTAAACTCAGCTCAGTTGGTACTTTGAATAAAAGACGCATTCCAGGTAGTTTCACTTCTTTGAACCTTTCTCTGTAAAATTCTATGTAATTACTCTTTTATAAGCATTCGATGAACATTAAGTGGTAACAATAAATTAGGAAATTAAGACTTGCATTTGAATTTCAGTTTCAAAGTTATTGAAGTGTTTTGAAGAGAGCCATAGACTTCTGGAGCTTCACTTTAGTTTACACCTCTGTTATGGCTATTCTTGAATGCCAATATGACTATATCTGGAATGAAATACAATCCAGAAACGGAGGGGATGCTTGTTAAAGATATTCTGCTTGGTTTGAAGTGGGTAAATTCATTTCTAGTTGGGACGTTTGCAGTGGAAGACAAGCCTGATTTGGATCTTGAGGCAGGAAGACACACCTTTAATCTGGGCCACTTGGAAAAAGAAAGGCTCTGCTCTTTGCCTGAATGCTCTCTCTTGCTAGCACATTCATTCCTTCACTGGCTTTGGAGCCTACTTTGGAATTTCAGAATATACAGACAACCAGCTGAAAGGCTTCCAGCCTTGTGGGACTGAACAACTACTAGATTCTTGGACTTTCCATTCACAGCTAGCCATTGTTGGATTAGTTACACGTAGTCTTTAAGTCATCCCAATAATTTCCATATATATGTGCTGTGACTCTAGAGAACCCGGACTAATACAACCTCTATAAAAACAGATTGCAAAGATGACATCACAGGTGGCAAAATTTTGAATATTTAATAACATTCCATATTTAAATTATAAGTATTTTCCAAAATAGGTTTTATAGATGCTTTGTACAAACCAGGGTCCAATTAAGGGCCATGCTTGCATTTTTTATGTATTTTTAAATTTAGTTTCCTCCATTAAATAATCTGGGAAGTATTTTTTTTTTGTTTCCTTAAATGTCCTCCTCTTCTTTTTCCATCATTGTATCTACAGTTATTAGTTTGTATTATTCTGTAGACTTATGACGCTTTCTTTAAAAAACTAGTAACATTAAAAAAACAAAATTAGTAACAGTTAACAACCTTGAATGTAGCTCCCACTGAAAAGACATAAAAATGCTTAATTACATTTATTGCCTATTTTGAAAGTAAGGCCTTGGAAGATGTCAG
Source organism: Montemys delectorum (assembly GCA_019843815.1). Classification (NCBI taxonomy): domain Eukaryota; kingdom Metazoa; phylum Chordata; class Mammalia; order Rodentia; family Muridae; genus Montemys; species Montemys delectorum. The sequence goes on from JADRCD010190421.1 coordinate 19,414, forward strand.
ATGAATTTTTCTTGAATTTGTTTTTTTTTCTGCATATTACAATTTATTCATGGTTGTTTTATAGATTTGAATCAGTCATTGCTTCTCAAATTCTGGTACTTGCCGAATCCCCTTTCAAATGAATTTTTCTATATAATTATAGTTTATTTTTTTTTTTTTATTTTTAAGTTCTCTCCCTATCCTACCCTTGACTACTGATGGATTCTGGGGGAGGAACAGTTATTGCCTTCAGTTGTATAACAGGCAGTGACCACAGTGACTAGGCTACAGTGACCACAAAACAAAACCAAAAAGCATGAATTTTGGAAGGGCGTCTGCGAAGAGTGGGAGGGATTATGGAGAAAGAAAACGAGAGAGAGAGAAAGAGAGAGAGAGAGAGGGGGGGGGAAATGAATTAAAATATGTATGAAAGAACAAGTTCAATCCACAAGGAGTAAATTTAAAAAAAAAATCCTTGAGCAGTCTCAGTAAAATGAGTGGAAAGGGGAACTGAGTTTCAGCATCCTTTCTCTGAGTTTGCTATTGTGATGGAACTGGATGAACTTTAAACATGTTGCTTAACCTGTTTGGTCTTTGCTTTTCATCCAGGAAGGGGTTTCAGCAGCCCTAGTCTTTGGCTTTTAAAAACACACACCTACCTTTTTATTGATATATATTTTACATGCCATAAAGCTTTCTATTCCAAGTGTGTAACTGGATGACCTTTAGTAATTTTGTCAAATGATACAGCCATCACCATAAGTGAGATTCAGAATATTTTCATTCCACAAAGAAGGTTCCATATTTGGCTGATCCCCACTTCAGCCATTTCCTAGACCATTGTGTGGATTTTTGTCTACATTGCTTGTTTTGGACGTTTCAGATGGAATTATATATTATATGATTCTCAGGTTTCTTTTACTTAGCATAATGTTTTGAGGTTCATTCATAATATGCCATACACTCCTTTATTTTGAAAAGTAGCATTCCATTCTGCATTTTTTGGTTATGTCCATTCAGTAATTGATAGATGTTTTAGATTGTTTCCTGTTCAGACTGTTATAAATATGCTATTCTTTAATTCAAGCTAGTAACAGCGAAAAAAAATGTCAGAAGTAGCAGCACAAATGTCATTGGCAGTCTATTAGATGCACAGCACCAAAATACATCAAAAATTTGTGAACATGGGAGGTGGTCATACACACCTTCAATCCCAGCTTTCTGGAGGCAGAGACAGGTAGATCTCTGAATTGGAGATCAGCCTGGTCTACAGAGTGAGTTCCAGGACAGCCAGGACTACAGAGAGAAACCCTGTCTCAATAAATAAATGAAATATAAATAAAAATAAATAAGTAAATAAATAGAACCTTGAACACAAATATAGTCTGATTTGTAATTGATATTTTTTTCCTTAGTATTTTACCAGCAGTGTGATGCCTTCTTGGGCTAGGCTTTAGTAATTAGGAATGTTATTCAAATAAAAGATATTTTGCTTAAAAGTGCTTCTAAGTGTTATGTTTGAATTTTTACTTTCTTATCAGAGATAGGAATACTGTTACCTATAGCCATAAGCTAAGAAATAAATTAATAAGATACGATCATGCCCAGTTGCAATAAGAAAACAGCAGTTTCCAGTAGTGCCACAGAACTTATCAAGGCAATACACAACATTAATTGTCTACTGAGTATGTGCACTTAATGCATTAAGTGAACTAGATCTTTTTGACATTTATGTACTTATTGCTAAAGGAACACTGTTGACTTACAAAAGTCAGTATGAAATCAGATT
>JADRCD010190426.1:0-12302 GCA_019843815.1 Montemys delectorum
CTCACAAGCCAGATGGCAAAGTCCTTCATTGCTAGAAAGTCTCCCTGATTCTAGCAGTCTTCCAGATTCTAGCGCTGAATGCTTTCTGATTACCAAGTAGTCTCCCACACTGTACCATTGCTAGAAGCTGAGTCATAGATGTTTTTTTCACCCTTTTTCTGTATTAGAGGTTGCACCTTAGGGCTTCCTGTGCCATTTCTAGCTCACACTCTTTCTCATTGCTATGTAATCTCTTTGCCAAGCAGCCATGACCACCCAGCTGCCCTCTTTCTCCTGCCCATCTTAGCTTTGCAGACAAAAACCAGTAGACGAAAAATAATAATTTTATTATTTTAAAATTATCCAGATAACTCAATAGCTAGGTGAAGAATTTCCAGCCCTAATCTTATCAGCTAGCTCCCGCCATCTCCTCTGCCTCTGCAGAGGTTACAAACTCTAGGTGCCCCAAATCCCCACATGGCTGCTGCTTCCTTCTAGTCCCAAAGCCTGGTGTGAAGATCTTCCTCTTTTCCTGTATCCCATCACTTCCTCTTGGGACTCAGAAGCCCCACCTTTTTCCTTTTGCCCAGCATTTGCCTTTTGCATTTTTTTATTGACTCAATCAAAAACCAATTAGGAAAGCAACACCTTCCTCTACATTAGACTGGTAATATAGACTCCCGCCACCCCCCAATCCAAAACTTGGAACCCATGAGAGAGATTAGGTAGCAATGAGAAAAGAGTGTGAGCTAGAAATGGCACAGGAAGCCCTAAGGTGCAACCTCTAATACAGAAAAAGGGTGAAAAAAACATCTATGACTCAGCTTCTAGCAATGGTACAGTGTGGGAGACTACTTGGTAATCAGAAAGCATTCAGCGCTAGAATCTGGAAGACTGCTAGAATCAGGGAGACTTTCTAGCAATGAAGGACTTTGCCATCTGGCTTGTGAGGCTTCGGGGCAGGGGGGCCAATGGGACCAGCTTGAGCACAGCAGAAGCAGCACTGAGCAACACAACAATCTATCCATCCCTCCTTGAGACAAAGGTGTCACCAGCTAAGGTAATATGACAGGAATCAGTCTCTGATGGATTGGCTAGCCAGAGCAATTAGGGACAGATGGTTATCTTCAGTTGAGGTCCCCAGGAAAATCCGGGTCTGAAAAACAATAGCAGGGTGGGTACTACTGAGGGAACTGGGCATGTAGGAAACCCAGACAGGACTGTGTCTGTGGGAGACCTAAGAAAGAAATGACTCAGCACGGAAGAGGCTGATGTGCAGTCTTAGTGTTAGGGCATGACCTGTACAAAGTGGGTGAAGCTTTGGCAGGCCTGACTGACCTAGACTGGCATGTAGGCTTGTAAACTAGGTTTGTGAGGTGCTGAGGTCACCAGTAGGAGCAAGTGAGGGGCAAGAGAGACAGGAGAAAGGGTTTTGAGTGGATCTGGATGGGCTTGGGCAGAGCTGGAGCCTCTAAGGACAGAGCTGATGGGCAGCCAAATGCTGGGTTGCTGGGCCTGTGGAGAGAGTCAGCATAGCAGTGTAGGGAGCAAGCAACTGTGAGATGCAGGTGATTTCTAGTGCACTACCTTCTACAGAGGGTGAAGGTTCTCAGGTTAGGAACCTTCCTAGTCATGCCTGGAAAGGGGTGGCCAAGGTTGCCTACAGATGAGTACCATTCATGGCCACTAGAAGCCTCATGTTGATGAAATTGAATGTGGTTTCAATAAGAGTGGTCCCAATAGGCTCATATAATTGAATGCTCAGTCTCCAGGGAGCACAACTGAGAAGGAGAAGGCAGGGGAGGTGCTACGGTTTTGATGGCCGAAGTGTATCACTGGGGGTTGGTTTTGAGGTTTCAGGCTTGAGGCCTGAAGATCAGGATGTAAAGCTTCCAGCTGCTGTCTCAGCACCACGCCTGACTCCTTCCTGCCTTGGTGAAAATAGATTATTCCTCTAAAACCATAAGCAATCCCCCAAGTAAATGCTTCCTAAGAGTTGGCATGGTCATGGTGTCTCATCATAGCAATAGAACAGTAACGAAGACAGTTTCCTATCAATCTGTAGTCTCTGGAGATACTGGAGTGTAATGTTCTGGTTCACCGTAAGCCCCTAAAACACTAGGACCAATGGGTGACGGTGTATGGGTATCGGGAGAAAAACAGGTGTTTAGGTGGAGTCACCTTAGTTACAGGTCTCATTATCCTCTCTGCACTGCCAATAATCCCAGTAGACCTAACAGGAACAACTAAACTCATTCTGTGGGTGGATGGGTAATTATGCTCCCCTAGAAGTATAATGTGTGCATCTCTCCTGAAGTGGGAATGAGGGAATTTCTGGTTTCTTTGGAGACTCAATTGTGTCATGTGATGTTTTTTTGGAAGCTGTCTTATGAGAGGATGTTTTGCTGAAGTAGACATGTGAGAGGATGTTTTGCTGAGAAAAGACATGTGGTGTTTTCCTGAAAGTTGTCTGGGGAGAAGGCATGTGATGTTTTGCTGGAGTGGATGCTTGAGAGAGCGTGTTATGTTTGGAAAGACTATAAGTATAACCCAACAGATAGTGGACTGTGCTCTGGCATTGGTTCACTATGTAACTCTTTGCTGGTCTTCATTGGCCTTTGTTGAGTCTGGTCTTGGCTGACAACACTCTTGCATTGGTTCGCCTTGCTTTCTTTGCCAGTCTTTGCTTGTCGTGACTTTGTAGAGAGAAATGTACCAAAGAACTTCTGATAGTGTTCTGGCTGCTTATTGCCACGTCTGAGGACCTGTGTTGATCTGCAGAGCCTCGTGATTTCTTCTGGGTCAAGCTGCTGCTACTGATTCATGTTTGTGGTTTGCTGAGGACTGGGCTGCTGACAATGAAGACTGGAATTGCCCCAAAGAACTACTTCTAAACCAGTCCATCCCTCCTTGTGTTATTAGCCATCTTCCTCCCCTACCTTGGGTTGGTGGGCTACAAGGGAGGTTGCAGTCTTTCAGAACCCTTATTAAAATAGATTTAAAAAAATCTAAGCCTACACTCTCCCTTATGAGAGAACATTCATGGGGTGAATGTTCTACTCTAGGATACATCCTGCAGAGTGCTGTCATGCAGTTCTGGTTGAGATTGCAAGTGGTAAAGGCAATTCCATGGGTGTAGATGAGATGAGAAACCATAAGCTTACCTACCCCATGAAGGGTGTGGGTCTCAAAAACATCTGGCTACCTAGGGGTCAGGACAAAATTACAGAAACCTTCCAGGAGCTAGAAAGGTAGAGCTCTTTATGCCTACCCCAGAGCCCCCTCAACAGTCCTATGTGGCCAATGAGGAAGCCAGATGGTTCTTAGAGAATGACTTTGAAGTAAAGAACGCAGTGTGCCTCTCTTTTATGCAGCTATATCTAACATTTTTCTTCTAACAGAATAGCAGTGCAAAACAAATGTCCTTGTGGCTATGGACCTTGTTCACTCATTTTTCAGTATCCCTATCTTAGTCAGGGTTTCTATTCCTGCACAAATATCATGACCAAGAAGCAAGTTGGGGAGGAAAGGGTTTATTTAGTTTACTTCCACATTGCTGTTTATCACCAGAGGAAGTCAGGACTGGAACTCAAGCAGGTCAGGAAGCAGGAGCTGATGCAGAGGCCATGGAGGGATGTTCCTTACTGGCTTGCTTCCCCTGGCTTGCTCAGCCTGCTCTCTTATAGAACCCAAGACTTCCAGCCCAGGGATGGCACCACCCACAGGGGGTCCTACCCCCTTGATCACTAATTGAGAAAATGCCCCACAGCTGGGTCTCATGGAGGCACTCCCCCAACTGAAGCTCCCTTCTCTGTGATAACTCCCGCCTGTGTCAAGTTGACACACAAAACCAGCCAGTACAATCCCCTTAGCCACTGATTCTCCAGACCAGTTTCTATTTTCATGGAACGGACAGGGATAGACTTTCAGAGTATTGTCCCAAGGTTATATCTTCACAGCCCCACCATTTGTCATGGGATGGTAGCCCAGGACTGGCTCTATTACACCACCCATTCACCACAAACACATTTCACTATATAGATGATATGTTGCTAGATTCTGAGTGCTCTACCAATTTGAAAACCCATTTGGGGAACTTATAAGTGAACCTGAGGGAATATGAATGGGAAATCAATTTCCATAAGGTTCAGAGGTCTGGCATGGTGGTAAAAGTGTTGGGAATATTGTGGTCAGGTAGAACATTCATAACATTCATGATGCTCTACAAGGCTATGAAAAAGTATCTTTCAGTGTAGATAAATGTAATCACAGGCATTCTTGGGGATACTGACAAATGTGTATACCTCCCCTTGACCAGGTCGACTGTTCTCTGTATAATCTGATAAAAGAGGTTCTGTGTGGGATTAGGATGGTGTCCTATGGCTATGAAGAAACACCATGACCAAAAATGAGTTGAAGACAAAAGGGTTTATTTATTTGGCTTACACTTCCACATCTTAGTCCATCACTGAAGGAAGCCAGGACAAGAACTCAAACGAGACAGAAACCTAGAATCAGGAGCTGATGCAGAGCCTGTGAAGGAGTGCTGTTTGCTGACTTGCTGCCCATGCCTTTCTCAGCCTGTTTTCTTACAGCCCTTCCATATCACCTCTTGTATGTAATTCTGCCCTAATTGCACATGGCCTTGGGAAGAGGCTAGAGTATATAGGCAAGGGAAATGAGGAGAGGGGTTCTATTTATGTGGCCATGGGAACCCACCATCCGTGCTGGGTAAAGACTTTCCAGTACAGACCTTTGGGGAGGGGAGAAACATCCATATCCCTGTATGTAACCCTCACCAATGCTCTGTTAGTAAGCCCAATAAACTCATGGGTGCCCAGGTGAACTTCTGTGGTATCATACCTTGGTTTGTTGTTGGTATCTTAGGGAGGTAGATAAGGAATTTTAATAACTCTGTTAATGATGTCTTAAGTTTATGATCACTTGGGAAGAATGTAACAACCACACCAACCCCAAAGCCATGGGATCTATGAAGAGGCGTACCACATAATCCCCGTTCCTATAAGCATTCCCACTACCAACCAGCTGTGAGGAGATACGTGCTTCCTTATGGCTCTTGCCTTGCCAGTTAGCCACACAATAAGCCTTTCTTTACACAAAAACCTCAGTCCCTTGGCATTGTGTGTTTCCAGCACTAAGTTCTCACTCAATGACAGTTTCTGGCAACCTATGTAAGACTTTGAGTCCTCTGGCTGTCTGTGGGTCTGTCTGGTCCCTAGGTGGGACTACCTGGACTGCTATGAGGCTAGAAGTTGCCTCCCTGCCTCAGTGCTGTGGATGTCCTGTGCCAACTTCCCTTTTGAAAGAAAGAAAAGAAAAAGAAAAAAAAAAAAAGAAAGAGAGCTTGCTCAGGTCTCTAGGCCAGTGAGCCTGGAAGGGCAGCTGTGGCTCTCTGCTCCAGGGGCAGATGTCAGCCTTCTGATTTTGACATTTTTGTGGGGGGAGGGTAGAATCATATAAGAAGTAACTAAGCTACAGATGACTTCAGTCTCTGGTATCTGATTTAGACGCAAAATAATAAGGGCTGTTTAATGCGTTATTTTGTCTGCTACTCTATTAGTCTAAGTGGTCATTGGCTTTGTCATTACCTTAAACCCAGAAATTACTGGCTGTTCTGTCATCAGATGCCACTTGTTTGTGAAAGCCACATGCTCCCAGCTCCCTGCCACCAAGTTATCATATACTCCCAGTCACCAGTAAGAGGCCAGTAGGGGATAGTAAAAGGGCAGTAGGGGACCAGTAAGGAGCCAGTAGAGGGGAATAGGTGGCAGTAGGGGGTAGTAGGGAGCCAGTAGAGGGGAATAGGGGGAATTATGGGGCAGTAGGGAGCCAGTAGGGGGGATTAGGGGGAATTATGGGGCAATAGGAGCCAGTATGGAGCCAGTAGAGGGCCAGTAGGGGGCTATTAGGGTCGTGTCCAGATGCCATGTTCGTCCATTCATAAGTGACTGGGCCTTGGGCTAATTGTAATCTCATTATAGTGATAAAAACATACCTACAGGTGATGTGACAGATTTGACCACACTCAAATGAAGAAGAATAGGACTCGGGAAATGAGAGAAGCTAAGATGACAGCATGTACATCTCTTTCCCCCAGCTCCCCAGACCTGCCCTACTGTTAGATTTGGGGTGGGAGTCCCATTCACGAAGGCACAGAGACAGAAATCGATGCAATTAGCATGAGGTTTTTAATAATCCAGTATACTGGGGTCGTTCCACATTCAGGCAAAGGTGACCCTGAGGAACAAAAGCACCCACCTTTTATACTCTTTCAGCACATAGGTTTACAGCATGAGTTGGTTATCTCTCATTGGTGGAGCCCATTGTCTTTTGAGTCCATTGACCTCTGTGCCCCAGATGAGGAGGAGATAGCAGTTGCACATAGGAGGGAGGGGGGAGATCCATCCCTACTGGGGCCGTTTCCTGGAATCGGGCATTACCCCCGCAATTAGGGCATCCCCTGGGGATGGATGTTTGCTCAGTAAGCCCTTCTGAAGCTCTCTGTCTTTAGGATTAATGGACATTCCTAGCTCCTCGGTATTTTTATGGGGTGTCCCTGTTTTCTCAATTCTCACACTACCAAGAAACCAGATCCCAGAACTGTTCAGATAAAAGGTATCTTTTGGCCATGGCTCCTCTGTCTATTTCTTGGCCATTACATAAGATTTCTTTTTTATTTTTGTTTTTTTGAGAGAGAGTTTCTCTGTGTAGTCCTGGCTATCCTGGAACTCACTCTGTACACCAGGCTGGCCTTGAACTCAGAAATCCACCTACCTCTGCCTCCCAAGTGCTGGGATTAAAGGCATGCACCACCATTGCCTAGTTTAAATAAGATTTCTTACCTCTTCCTAGACTTGTTTGGTTATTTGTGAATGAAACTGAGCAGAATAGGGATTGGCAGATCTGGGGAGCAGTTTGAGAGAGGCTAAGGGATTGATGGATGTAGCAATTGTCTTACTGGAGGGTCCTGGAAATTCTAAGCAGTAGATGGTCCCTCAAGCCCATGCTAGGTGACCAAGGGTGACCAGGGTCTTCAGACAGGTTTCAGGGTGACTTACTCATGGAATGAAGTGTTTCACAGGAAGCTTCCTCAGAACAGCATGCCTCACTCCTGGGTTGGAAGTTGTTCTAACAGCTCATTAGAGAGGTGCAGTAAAGGAGCTCACCAGTCTTGAACTATCTTCCATGCACTGTGTTGGGGATTTTCTAAGATACAGAAAGAGTGACTCTGTGGACATTCCCTACAAACCTTCCTGCTCTGGTCACCAGAAAACCTCTCACAGAAACGGGTCCTAGAGATGACACTGAACAGACCTTAATTAGAAACCTTGGAGACAAACTGTTCCTGGAAATTCCAAGGATAGTTTAGTCAAATGTTCCATCAGCTACTTTCCCCATATAGGGGGAAAAGTGTTTTAAAATTTAAAATGTACTTTTAAAATTTAAAATATAGCTATGTTTTTGGTAATACCTTGTGGTTTTTGTTTTGTTTTGTTTGTTTTTTTGTTTTTGGTAAACTTATTTTAGGCTCTTCATATCTAGTTAAATATTTTGTTTGATTAATATGTCTAATTTAAAAGTTTCTTGTAACACTAATCACAAGTAAGTTTCAAAAAGAGTTCGGCATACCTAGTCATGGGGAAATTTAAGTTAATACTACTTTGAGATACCACCTTGTTCCAGTCAGAGTGGCTATAAAGTAATTTGTCTGTTGTTCTTTGAATGAAAATGTCCCCCACAAGCCCATAGGGAGTGGCACTATTAGGAGGTATGGCCTTGTTGGAGGCAGTGTGTCATTAGGGGTGGGGTATTGAGGTCTCAGATGCTCAAGTCTGGTCTGGTGTCACTCTCTTTCTGCTGCCTGCCGATCGGGAAGTAGAACTCTTGGCTTCTTCTCCAGCACCATGTCTGCCTGTGTGCTACCATGTTTCGCACTATGATGATAATGAACTAAACCTCATAATTGCAAACCAGGCTTAATGAAATGCTTTCCTTTATAAGCATTATAAAGGAAACACAACTCTTATAAGTTGCTATGGTCATGGTGTTTATTTAGAGCAATGGTCACCCTCACTAAGACACTGACAAAAGGACCAAGTGTATAAGTGAGAGTTAACATGAGTGACTTTTAGGTTCCTGACTAATTTTCTCTCTCTGCCTTTAACAATAAGTAAAAATTGAGACAGGGCCTCTTGTATCCCAGGCTGGCCTTGAACTCAGTGAACTCTGTTTCCACGATGTGTGCATGGTGGAAAGAGCCAGGTCCTGCAAGTTGTCTCCCACCTCCTTATGTGCTGTGGTACTCATGTTTCACATTCCTCACCTCACACAAAGTCAGTAAGTAAAAGTAATAAAGTTATCCTTAAAAATTAAAAAAAATCAATGTTTTAAAAAGAATCAAATATTATTAATGGTGGGAAATATCAAGAGTCCAAGAGAACAACAAAAATGAATTGTACTACACATACTCCAGTCGAGTCTGTGTGACAGCAGCCCACAGAGGCGAAAAGCTTCAAGGAAGTTAGCCTCCTGGAATTCTTTGGCATCTCCTAACATGGATGTGTTCCAAATTTGTCCTTGCGATAGTCAATGGAAGGCCTCACATGCTTTCTTTCTGTATAGAGGTGTCCCCAAGGAATGATTTACTAATAGCTAAACAAAATTGGACGTTGCTTTCTGACTGACCTGCACCAGTGTTCCAATACCCTAATCTTTGCTGAGCCGAACCTTGGCCTGGAATTTTATAAAGTGTGTTACCCATTTAAACTAACTGCCTCCTGCATTGTTAGGGAAATAGCGAAGGAGGTAGGGCATTGAAGTTTACAGAATGGGAGTTGATAATCCCAGGGCAAGGTCAACTAAGAATCCTCATTTCAGTCATGTAGGGCAGACCACATTAAAATTGCAGCTGAGTCACTCCCAGGAATTAGAAGAATGGGACCCCTGGGGCATATCTCTGCTAGCCCAGAGAATTAGCATAGTTGGGCGTTTACTAAGTACTGGCTGGTCAAGGCCTATACAATAGACTTGGTATATTGTATACCAAGGTATACAAGGCCTATACAATGGAAACTATTTGCACCTGGCTTCTAAGATTAGGATGACCTTGATTAAGGCTGACTTTCTTTCCATTACAACCACTGCTTAGTTCCTGCAAATTTACATGTATATACTTTTCTAATGATCGATGGTGCTTCAGATGACCTTGGATGTACCTTGACCACTGTGCCGCCTGATTTTTCTTTTTTGTATTGACCATTAAAAACCTGATGCCTACTTTGAGAATTACATTCAGATCCAACACTCTCTTGTGTCGTCTGTCTGTCAATCTGCCGATGTCTTGCTGACCTGTACCAGGACCCTATTTCTTCACGGGTTGAGGGAACCAAGGCTGGTTTGCCCCGCAGCAGAATTGCACAGCAGAAAGCAACTGAGCACTAAATAGGAATGAGATGTTGCAACATGCTGCTGTGTGGATATATCTTAAAACATGTTACATGAAAGAGTCAGGTACTGTAGTACCAGGGAAGTTTTCATGAACCCCAAAAGACCAATCAGGAGCCGATCCGACAAAATCATACCAGGGCCTTGATTTACAAGCTTCAGATCATGCTTGACTCACCACTGATCTACAGGACTGTTCCAGTGGAGAAAAGTCCCAACATTCATCAGGACAGTGCTTTATAGAAAACGACAAGCAAGGGGCGAGTGTTTCTAGCCTGGCAAGCATCTAATTGGGGGTCTATTGTAGCCTTTGGCTGGTGTTGGAAACCAAACCATAAACTTAACTTCTGCTTTTTTTCCTAATTGGTGATTTTTAGGCAGGGGCTGGTTTGTGACCTGGAGGTACAGACTTGTTGGGGCAATAACCTGGAGACACAGGTCTTATTTGGGGGGTAACCTGGAAACTGAAGGTAGGTTAGTTTACTTGAGTTTAAACTTAGGTCAAGTTCCCTAAGATGTCTGAATCACCAAAATTTGGTCTCTCAATACAAAAGATTATACATTGGATGCCACCATTCATGTCATGTCAAAATAGGCAAGTCTATGAAGGCAGAGAATAGATGAGTTCTGCCTAGGACAATGGATGTCAACTGCTTGGTTTTAATGTGCTTGAAGTATGTCATAGTTTTGCCTGGTACAGTCTATTTGCTTTGGTGAGTCATGATGTGCTACTAGAAATGAGCATGATTGCTGAGGAAAGCTGCAAGCATCAAGTGGAGCCTGCCCAAGAGAGGCTACATGTGCTAATTATATTTTGCATTATTAGGTAAACATGAGACTTTAAGGGTGAGATGATTGTCTAAAGTCTTGCATTTCAGTGTCAAGTTGACAAGGGGTAGCCTTGTGGTGGTTAATTCTGACTGCCATTGTGATTGGAGTAAGAAAGACCTGGTGAAGCACACCTTTGGGTTTACCTTAGGCTTGTCCTGAAAGGGTTAACTGAGGGGGAAGACCTCCTCCTGGGAGAGTGGTCCCAGGCCACATCAAAAGGGCAAAAGGAGAAAGCCAATTGGACACCTGCATTCATGTCTGTCTGCTGCCTGATCCACTTATATGTGAGCAAGCAGCTTCCTCATGTTTCTGCCGCTATTACTCCCCACCATGATGGGCTGTATCACCTCAAACTGTAAGCCAGAGTAAAGCTCTCTTTCCTTAAGTTGTGTGTCAAGTTACAGCAAGAACAGTAACCTATAATTCTTACTCTATGCACATAATTCTTACTCCTGAGAACCACTCACTGGTTTGGGGCCATGGTGATGGCTGCTGTGGTCATATCACACAGGATGCCCCCTCTGATCGGTGAAGACTTCACTCCCTGCAGGTCTTGCCAAGTCTTTCTCTCACAACTGTCAGGGAAGAAAATAATGTTCTCTTTAATTCTCATAGAATCTTAGTTGGGGCAGAGTTTCCCAACACTCAATAGGATCTCAGGAGAAAAACAAAATCTAGAAGTTTATTAATGTGTTAATATGTATTCCATATGTATGTGGGTGACACCCACAGGATGAGCAGTTCAGAAGCAGGCCTTTGAACTCTGTCTTGTACTTATCTTCCCAAGAACAGTGTACCTCTAGACTAGTTACAAGACAAAGAAAGGACTTTGTGCCTTCAGGAGAAAATGGCTTGTAAGAAGAGCAAATCAAAAGCAGACAGAGTCTGGTTGGCAAAGCTGGTTAGGGGGATTCCACTGGTGCCATTTCTCGCCCTGCAGACATGAAAGTTGTCTTTCCCTCCAGCTGGCAGAAAGGAGCAGGATATCTGTTTTCATGAATCCATGTTCTTCTTTTAGGTCAACAGAGGGAAGCAGAGAGTGCTCCTTTGTAGCTCCTTGACTGTCTTCAGCTGAACATGCCTTCATGTTTGGCACATACACTCTGGAGTATAGTCTCCCTTATCACTCTGGATAAACAGCGAGAGCCAAGTACTTCCTACCCTCTGTCCTTGGGCTGCCTTTCTCCATGGCATTTACCACCCAGCCCTATATGTTTCTTTTAAAATTTATTTTCACAGAATGTGATTCCAGGATGGTAAAAAAATTAGCTATTTTGTTCTCTGCTAATTCTTTTTTTTTTTTATAAAGACATATTTATTGTGAATACAGCATTCTACCTACATATATGACTGCAGGCCAGAAGAAGGTACCACATCTTATTATAGATGGTTATGAGCCACCATGTGGTTGCTGCGAATCAAACTTAGGACCTCTGGAAGAGCAGCCCAGTGCTCTTAACTTCTGAGCTGTTTCTCCAGCCTCCTCTCTGCTAGTTCTTTTTTTTTTTTTTTTTCCCAAGACAGGGTTTCTCTGTGTAACCCTGGCTGTCGTAGAACTCAATCTGTAGACCAGGCTGGCCTCAAACTCAGAAATCTGCCTGCCTCTCCCTCCCAAGTGCTGAGATTAAAGGTGTGTTCTACCACTGCCTGGTTCTGGTCAACAGTATCCAACACATAATAGATGCTCAGCGAATATAACTATGTTCAGTGAAAAAGTAAGGTATTGAGCAATGGTTTCTAATCCTTTCTCAGCAGGGTCTCATTATGTACCCCTGGCTGGCCTAGAATTTGCTATGCAGACCAGGCTGGCCTCAGAATCCTGGAGAGCTGCCTGCCTCTGCCTCTTAAGTTCTGGGTCTGTTAGTTTTTAGGTGAGGGGAGACGGTGTGTGAGTGGCTCATGTGTGCATAAAACAGCTTTAAAAATGTTACAGGAACACTAGGTCATACTGGTTGCCTATGGCAAGGTGAATTTAGTGACTAGGAATCTGCATAAATAGGAGGGAGGGGAGGAGAAAGGGGGAGGGA
>JADRCD010190435.1:6113-25544 GCA_019843815.1 Montemys delectorum
GAGAGAGAGAGAGAGAGAGAGAGAGAGAGAGAGAGAGAGAGAGAGAGGTAATATATATTGCTCAGAGGGGGAAATATATTTTCCAACTTCAAAGGAGATTATAGTTGGTCATATGCACAAATATTCTGTAGACACAAAAATCAAACTACAAATTTGAACATTGCTACTAAGGTTGATTAGAGCACAATGCTTCAGTCAGTTTGGTTTTCTTTGCTTTGAGACAGGCCGTTACTCAGTAATACTGGCATCAACTCTCTCAGCTTTCTACCCACCCAAGGGATGGCAGGTATATTTCACCATGCCAGGCCAACACGTTAGCTTGACAATTTGAATTTTATATCTTTGCCACACTTTAGCAAAGTCTGAGTCACCAATTTTACTTTCTAAATTTATAAATGTGCATTCTGAAATTAAAACAAAGTTGCAAAAGAACCCTTTAAATTATGACTGAGGTATTTTTATGGTGGGAACTTTTTATATTTTAAGTTATCAAATACTAATAGTTTATATTCATGAGATACAATGTGGTATTTTGATATATGTCTTCTCTCTTCCCTGCTTACCTCCCATGACCAGCCCCTGCTATCTCCACTCTGTTTTTTACTTCTGAGTTCAAGCTTTTCAGATTCTACATACCAGCAATGTCATATGCTTCATGCCTTTTGTTGCCTGGCTTGTTTCACTTAACAGTTGTGTCTGGAATGACAGGATGTGCTCCCTTAAAAGGTCCAATGGTATTTCAAATGTGCAGAATGTTTCTCTTTGTTTTCCAGGATGAGGAGCATGAGTCATTTCTTGTTCCTGCCCATTTTGAATAATGCTGGGATTAATACAGGAGTTCTTATGCTGGTGTCCACATCTTTGGACACACATCTGGCAGTGGGATTCTTTTATAATGCAGTTCCTCTGGTTTTGGTGTTTGGGGGAAGCTCTGTACCTTTTTAATAATGGTTGTACTCACCACCTGCCCACAACACATAGTGCAACTTCTTTGCGTACAGCCTCATTGACATTTGTTTTCTTTGAGATAGAACATTTTATTGAATATGTTGAACTTTTAGGGTACCTAAATCTTACTTAGCTTGTAAGACTTTTGAAAACAAATTTAATTATTGAAAACAAAACATATATAAGAACAGGTAAAAGATTTCTAATAAAATAGCTAATGAAAATTAAATCAAGTAAATATTCAAATGTACTCCAAATTCATTTAAAGTTCTATAGATTTGTGTTGAATATTTTAACATGGGAACAATAGAAATTTTGACTCAGATTTTGTCTCTAATTAGGTAAACAAATATATTATGCATCAATAAAATGAAATTGAGAGAGCCTACAATTTTGTGCCATCTAAGCAATCAAAAATAGAGAAATTATTTACATTAGTTAGTTTTCCATAGCTATAGTAAAACACTCAAGACTGGATAAAGTATAAAGCAAAGAAATTTTTAAAACTTTTTTTATTAAATTAATTAATTCTGTGTATGCACATGTATGCACATTTACCACAACATGCAGCATGTATGGAAGTTAGAGGACAATTTTAAGATATGTTTTCTGCTACTACTCTATGGGTTCTAGACACTGAAAGTGTCATAGTAGCAAGCACCCTTGCCCATTGAGCCATTACCTCAACCCTGCCTTTAGGACTTTAAAAATATATTTTCAAAACCATTATTTATAGTTTCTAAAAGGCTAAAGCCCCCATCCCAATTGTATGTGTGTGTGTGTTTTGTGATCTGGATGTAAGACTCTTGAAAAACAGATAATTATATTTTTAAAGTATATGTTTTAAACATAAATGCTATCATTTTAGTAATGAATAAAATGTCTCAATTCATTAACTATTGCCTAAATACCCAGTATCTTGAGTACTTTACAAGGCATTTAGAAAAAGTGGTCACAAAAATATCTAAAGTTTCTGCCTTTATGTTGTTTTAACTAAAACTTTACCAGCTGGTTTTCAGAGTGATTTTCAGGTCATCTAACTCTATGTAGTTGGATTACTTTAACATAAAGGAAAGAGAATTCAATAGAGCCAAGAAATTGACAAGCTTTTCCTCTCTGGACATAGCAAAGAAAACACTTGACAACACTTCATGGACATTCCATCTTTATAAGTTGCTTTTGGAGTAGTAATTTGAATATTGAAAGCAAAATATCTGTGTTTAAATTATTTTCTTCAGTGCCTGAACTCCACACAGTTCTCAGTACTCAGGGCCTTCCTTCAAAAGCAATTCCTTTTTCCCATGCAGGAACTTATGGACTTTTGATGACTTCTCTTCTAATAAATTCCTTAAAGTTAAAAATATCTTAGGTGAAAGTTTCATTTAATGCATCTAGGACACAGAATATCATACTGTGGTTTATGTTATCTTAAATGAATTCAGAAAATGTATATTTCTGAAATGTGTATTCAGTCAGTTAAAATCATTTGACTTCTGCAGATTCTGCAGCTTTATTAAATATCCATGTTAGTCACATTTGCTGTAACCAAATGCTTGACAAAACAACATAAAGGAAGAAGAGTTTTAGCTCATGGTATTTTAGAGATGTTAGTGTATCATGGGAAAGGGAAGTAGTGACAGCACAGAACCCTTCAAATCTCAGAGGACAAAAATCAGAGACAAATGGTTATTACAGGAAGAGACCAGGGTGACATCCAGTCACTAGACACAAAACTCTTAAAATGAGCCTTGCCTAGCTTTGTTCATTTTCTCTCTCTGTGGCATGTGAAAGCTTTGTAACTGATTTTTTTCTGTGTTACTAATTTTAACCCACATCCTGGTTTGAATGTGAATTGTCCTTAACAGGCCCACATGTTTGTAAGCTTGGTCAACAACTGCTGCTGTTGCCTGGAAAGGTTGTGGAACCTTTAGGACATGAAGCCTATCTTGAGGACATGACAGGCTTTGAGAATTTACACCTCGGCTCTGCTTCCTGTTTACTCCTTCTGTTTTATGATTGTGTATGAAATATATCCAGGCAGCTGCCTGCTTCTGCACCTTCCTAGCCTGCTGCCATGTCTTCTCTGGAACACTAGAAACACAAGCCACAGTAAACTCTTTTTCCTTCAACTTACTTTTGTAGGATATTTTATCACAGTAACGTGAAGAGAAACTAATGAGCCAAATAATTATCTTTCAAATTTACAGGTGGTCATGACTCTCGATTGCTTACAGCAGCCTTACTTAAATCATTAGAACAGTTCGGATAAGGACATGCACCCCAGACGGTGCTCATGTAATTTTTTGCTATGATCACTAGAAAAACAAAGGAAATTGTTCCCTAGTTCTTGTCTTTAAGCAGATTTGGAGGAGTGGGTAAATGAATCAGTAAACACATCCCTCCATGTTCAATATAAATGGTTGATGTGGGGTACAATAACAATATGTAAGACAGGATGATTATCCCAGCTCTCCAGATGCTGAGGCAGTGATGAGACCTAGTGCAGCATGGGCTACAAGAACCAGGCTAATCTGGCATGATGATTCATTTTGATTGTTAATTTGATGAAATTTAAAGTCACTGTGGAATCAAATCTCTGGTGTCTGTGAGGGATTATCTAGATTAGGTTAATTAACACCAGAAGACCCATCTTTAATGTGGATGGTTATCATTCCACATGATGTGGTCCTGAACCTAAAATGGGAAAAAGAGCTGAGCATTAGCATTCATCACTATCTGTCCGATGTGTTTAGTTCCAAACGTGTTTTAAATCATGGTAGTCAGAGCTGGTTAGGTCCATGGATCTGCACAAATGCTCTCATTCTGGCTTCTCTCCTGCGAGTAGCTTCCTGTGCTCTGGACTTGAAAATGTTTCGCAGTCCTCAGCTGCTTTTACTCTGTGAAAAGTTTAATATTCTATTGTTAAAGGGGCTCGCACAGGTTATCCCAAGACTCTGTCCTCTTTAAAAACCAATGTTCTCTTAGGCCCAGAACTTATCTGTGTGGCACAGAGCACTTAGAAATGTTACTTCCTGAAGCACTACAGAGAATCCATTATTTTTGCTTATCTGTATGTGTATGTACACAGGCAAGGCTCTAATAAGCTTTGTGTTGTATCTGATTACATTGCTTCATTCCTGCTAATCAAGATAGAATAGTCCTTTAGACCTGTTTACCAAAGAGTAATGGAAATGTCTTCTGCTTCTCTGCTTTATGAAATAAGAAGTGGCATTAGTATAAAATGAATACTTTTCTTTTCAAATGTGTCTCAAGTTGTCATTTAAGCATCCTATCATCAGGCTTGCCAAATGCCTTTCAGGATCAGATCTAGGCTCATTCTCCTGTGTTATAGTAAAGAAGAGAGATCTTGTTACCAGGGAAAGAGTGCCAAGGAGAGAAGTTAGCACCTGACATTTTCAAAGCTGAAAAGAGATCCTAGGAGTACTCAGATTTCTCAAATCAGCTTGAAAACCAAGAAACAAAACAGAGGAATTAAGTTAGAATCTCCCAGAAAGACCAAGATTTCCGTGTGTTAGATAATCCCCTATGCTGCTTTCCACATGAAACTGATAAGTCATTTCTTTCTGACAGTGTTTTCCTAGGGACAAAGTGAGCTCCAACTCACTTTGTAAATGAAGAAATGGTAAATTGGAAGAGCATTTGATGAACAACATGCTGACGGGAAGGTGTCCTTGGAAAATGGAGAAGAAAGCAGGGCCAGACAAACCCATGCTCTTACATGTGCTTTCTATGTTAAACCTTTTTTAGTCTTTTACCTATTCATGGAAACATTTAAAGTGCCTAGAAGTCAAAGGTAGATGAGTGATCCATGGTGAAAGGAGTTTAGCTCTCTTGAACATGGTGAACATGGTTCTGCAGCCTTGTTTACCATGAGAGTAATTCCCATTGCCTCACAAGAACATTCAAAGAGACATACAAACAAACATCATTAGGCTACATTCTAAAGCTAGCCTCCAAGGTTTATTTTCTTACTTGGCCTGCTCCCCCACCCATCTTTGCCTCCTATCCCAGATGGCTGTCTTTTGGGACAAATAAATCTCATTTTTGCTAAGAATTTGGCAGGAGAACTTATCTTCAGAGTCTTTAGCCGATACTTTTCATTTCACATGAACATATTTTGTTGTTGTTGTTTTAATGTAATAATAGAGTGATTGAATGAAGCAATCTCTTGCTCACTTTTCCAGAACATATTTTAAAGGGAGATCACTTCACTTGTATGTCTTAGATAGCTTGCCTTTTCTCTATTTTTTCAAATGATCAGACCCAGAAGCTCAAAGCTTCCACTAGTATATGCAAGCAAGACAATGGAGACTAAAGACAGTTTTAGAAGAGAATAACTCTATCCAACTATAAAATAGAATCATTGCTCTGTAAGCGAGAATGTCATTATCCACCCACCAGGAAGTCATGTGCAAGTATGAAGCACATCTGAACCTAAAAGCAATAGTTTTTGACTAATCTGGCCAGGGATCCTGGTCCAGCTAAGGAAGCAGGTGCATAGGAAGAGTGAGGATGGTAGTCACACTGAGCATTATGAACCTCTCGCTAAGTATCCAAAGCACACAGCACTGTTTCTGAATATGTTGTATATTGTTGAGTTTCTCTTTCTTTCTAATGAACTTGTATCAACTTCTAGCTTATATGTATTTTACTCTTGGAAGCCTTTTCCAATTAGCCAAAAAATTCCAACTGGCCTTTCCTGTTCCCTGGTAGCCTTTTGTTCATGCCCTGATTGAAAAAAAGTTCATAAATGCAAGGCTTTGATTCTCTCTCTATTTTCAGCAGAGGCTCCTGAGTAACGATGAAGAGTTAATCATATTCCTTTAGTCAGTATCTGGCAGAAAGGAACCACTTAGCAGCAAATTAAAAGATAACGGAGATGGAGTGTGCTTTGGCATCCCAATTACTCTGACAACCTTGATGAAAGTTTGTCAACATTGGATGGCTTGAGTCAGTGTTCTACAAGTAGTATTATCCTGCCTCTTTATTAAAGTTCCATTTATTTTACTAAAAAGGTGTTACACATCTCATGAGTCATGCTTGGAAAAATGTCTAGATAAACTTGTCAAGTATACCATTAGAAAATTGTGCTGCATCTTTCTAAAAGCTACAAAGCACATTTACTCTTCAATCTTACACCTACATATTAAAAAAGAATAGAGTTACACTCTGGGTGGTAAGGGTCTGGCAAGGAAGGAACACTGCTAAGCAACTTCTTATATGGATCTACATTGGTGAAACAGCAGTCATCTTGAGTCATAAGCAGTACCGCTGCACAGTTCAAGACATACACAACACAATTCAAGTGATATGTGGCATTTTATAGTAGGATCCACAACTCAGGGGTTTGCTTGACTCTTTGATACTAGTTTGAGATGAACCAGATATGTGATGATTGGTATATAGCCACATTTGTCCTAATACTTCCTATGAACCAGAATGTGGAGATCTGCTTTGCCCTGCTGTTTCCCAGGAGTCCAGATTACTTGACTCTGCTGGTCTTCCTATGGAATCCCTAAACTCTTTAGGTTCCTCAATCCTTCCCCCAACTCTTTCACAAGACTCTCCAAGATCCATCTAATATTTGGTTGGGAGTCTCTGTATCTGTTTCCATTGGTAGCTGGGTGGAGCCTTTCAGAGGGCAGTTATGCTAGATTCCTGTCTGTAAGCATAACACAGTATCATTAATAGTGTCAGGGATTGGTTCTTGTCCTTGAGGTGGGTCTCAATTTGAGTCAGTCATTGATTGACCATTCCCTCCATCTCTATTCTGTCCTTGTCCCTGCACATTTGTAAGCAGGACACATTTTTGAGCCAAAACTTTTCTGGATGTGTTGGTGTCCTTATTCCTCCACTGAGAGTCCTGACTGGTTAAAGTAAGTGACAACTACAGTATTTATATCTCCCCATTGCTAAGAGTTTCATCCAGAATCACCCTTATAGACACCATAGGGCCCCAGACACACCAAATCTCTGTTCTCTCTCCCCTGCTCTTCCAATAACTTCCCAGCTCTTCTCTCCATCCCCTCTCCTACCTACTTCCATCCCTTCATCCTTCTCTTATATCTATTTTATTTCCCTTTGTGAGAAAGATGAAACCATTCTACCTTGAACCCTCTTTGTTATTTGACTTCTTTGGGTCTGTGAATTGTAAGTTTGTTATCCTGTACTTTATGGCTAATACCTACTTATAAGTGAGTACATACCATGCATATTATTTTGGTTCTGTGTTAAGTCACTCAGGCTGATATTTGCCTGCAAAATTCATGAAGTCTTTGTTTTTAATAGCTGAGAAATATTTCACTGTGTATATGAACCACATTTTCTTTCTTTATCCATTCTTCAGTTGAAGAACATTTAGGTTGTTTCAAGTTTCTGGCTATTACAAATAAAGCTGCTATGAAAATAGTTGAGCAAGTGTCCTTGAAGTATGGTGGAGCATCTTTGAGGAATATGCCAAGGAGTGGTATAACTGTGTTTTGAGGCAGAACTATCCTCAAACTTCTGAGAAACCACAAAAATGATTTCCATAGTAGTTGTACAAGTTTGCACTCCCAGAAACAATAGAGGAGTGTTCCCATTGCTTCACATCCTCATCACACCATGTGCTGTCCCTTGATTTTTTGATCTCTGCCATTCTGATAAATGTAAGATCGAACTTCTGAGTCCTTTTGATTTTCATTTCCCTGATACTTAAGGACAGTGAACATTTATTTAAGTGTTTCCTGGCCATTAGAAATGCCTCTACTGATAAGTCTCTGTTTATCTCTGTACCCCATTTTTAATTGATTTATTTTTTTGGTGTCTAATTTCTTGAGTTCTTCATATATGTTGGACATTAACACTCTATCTGATATAGAGTTGGTGAAGAACTTTTCCAAATCTGTAGACTGTCTTTTTGTCCTATCGACATTATCCTTTGTCTTATAGAAGTTTTTTAGTTTCATGAGGTCTCATTTATTACTTATTGATCTTGGTGCCTGAGCTATAGGTTTATGCACAGGAAGTTGTCTCCTTTACTAAAGATTTCAAGGCTATTTCCCACTATTTGTTCTATTGAGTTCTATTGCCCATAGTGATACTTTGACTTTATCCTTTCCAATAGTGTATCTGGTTTTTTATTGAGGTCTTTGATCCACTTCAACTTGAATTTTGTGCAGATGATAAATATGGATCAATTTACATTCTTCTATATGCAGACCATCAGTTAGAATAGCACCATTTATTGAAGATGCTTTTTTTCCCCTATTATATGATTTTTGACTTCTTTATTAAAAATCAACTATGGTGTGTGAGTTTATTTCTGGGTCTTCAATTCTATTCCATTGCTAAACTTGTCTAAGTATCAGTAATATGCAGTTTTTATCACTTAGCCCAGTAGTGCAGCTTGAGGTCAGGGATGGGATTTCCCCAGAAGTTCTGTTATTTTTCAGAATTGTTTTGGCTATCCTATGGTTTTTTTTTTCTCCATATGAAGTTGAGAATTGTTCTGTCCTTGTCTGTGAAGAACTGTATTGGAATTTTGATGGGAATTTCTTTGAATCTGTAAGTAGCTTTTCATAAGATGGCCACTTTCACAATGTTAACTCGTTGGATCCCTCCTTTCCTGCCTCAACTCCAAGACATCAGAGCTTGCAACTGGAGACTCAGCTCATGCCTGCTGTGCCAAAACAAAGGCCCACTGCTCTAAGATTCCAGAAAAAGGTACACCTGCTGGCTGGCACTTCTGCTAGCTGAAGACATCTGCTACTAACCTTCTTCTCCACCGTGGGCCATGGTGTCCTTTTATTCTCAAATTCTGTGTTTCAAGTCTTTCTTCTCCCTTCCATCGAGAGAAAACCTGGTTCATGAAACTGTGGGACAGTTTCATTAACCCTACCCATCCATGAACATGAGAGATCTTTCCATCTTCTGAAATCTTTTTCCATTTCTTTCTTCAAGAATTTGAAGTTCTTGTCATACAGATCTTTCACCTCCTTGGTTAGAGTCACACCAACATATTTTATATTACTTGTGACTCTTGTGAATGGTATTATTTCCTTGTATTTTTCTCAGCCTGGATCATTTATATAAAGGAAGGCTACTGATTTCTTTGAATTAATTTGTTTAATTAATTAATTTTGTTACCAGTCACTTCCTAAAGGTATTTACAACCTGTAGGAGTTTTCTGGTACAATTTTGGGAGTCAGTTTTGTATATAATTATGCCATCTGCCCATAATGATACTTTGACTTTATCCTTTCCAATTTGTATTTCGTTAGTTGTCTTATTGCTCTGACTAGAACTTCAAGTACTATATTGAGTAGAAAGGGAGAGAGTAGACAGCCTTTTCTCGTCCCTGATTTTAGAGCAATTCCTTTACATTTCTCTCCATTTATTTGATGTTGGCTACTGGCTTGCTGTATACTGCCTTTATAGTGTTTAGGTATGCACTTTGACTTCCTGATGTCTCTAAGACTTTTATTATGAAGGGGCTTTGACTGTGGACTCATAGAATGAGTTTGGCAATGTTCCTTCTGTTTCTATTTTTGGAATAGTTTGAGGAGTATTGATATTAAGTCTTTGAACATCTTATAGGATTCTGTTTTGTTTTTTTAATGTTTGGAATATTTAATGACTGCTTATTCTTCTTTGAATTTATAAGATTATTTAGATTGTTCACCTGAACTTGAATTAACTGTAGTAAGAGGTATCTGTGCAGAAAACCTTCATTTCATTTAGATTTTTCAATTTTGTGGAGTACAGGCTTTTGAAACAAGACCTAATGATGGTTTGAGTTTCATCAGTCAGTTGTTATGTCTCCCTGTTCATTTCTGATTTTGTTAATTTGGGTAATTTCTCTCTGCCTTTATGTTAGTTTGGGTAAGGGTTTGTTCATCAAGTTTTTCTCAAAGAATCTGTTCTTGGGTTCTTTGATTCTTGCTGTCATTCCCTTTGTTTCTAATTTATTGATCTTAGGCTTGAGTTTGATTATTGCCTGCTGTCTAGTCCTGAGTGTATTTGTTTATCTTTATTCTAGAGTTTTCAGGTGTCATTTTAAGTTGCTGAAATAAGAACTCTCCAATTTCTTTATGGAGGCACTTAGTTCTATGAACTTCTTAAACATTGCTTTCATTACATCCCATAAGTTTGGGTATATTTTGCATTTGCTTTCTCTGAATTGTAGAAAGTTTTTATTTCTTACTTGACCCAGGGATCATTGAGTAGAGAGTTGTTCAGTGTCCATGAGTATGTAAGCTTTCTGTTATTGTTGTTGTTGTTGTTGTTGTTGTTGTCATTGAAGTCTAGCTTTAGTCCATAGTGGTCTTATAGGATACAAGGAGTTATTTCAAACTTTTTGTATCTGTTGAGGCTTGCTTTTTAACTGACTATATGGTCAATCTTAGAAAAGGTTCCCTGTGGTCTTGGGAAGAAGGTATAATCTTTTGCTTTGGTACAATGTTTTCTGTATCTATTAGGTTCATGTGATTCATAACCTCTACTAGTTCAATTATTTTTCTGTTTACTTTTGGGGTGTTAAAGTCTCCCATTATTAATGTGTGGGGTTTGGTGTGTGATTTAAGTCTTAGTAATGCTTCTTTTACAAATGTGGGTGCCCTTGCATTTGGGACATAGACATTCCGAATTGAGACCACAATTTGATGGATTTTTCCTTTGAAGTGTATGAAAAGTGTCCTCCTGTCTCTGTTTTCATTACTTTTGGTTGGAAGTTTATTTTATTAGCTATTTGAATGGCTACTCCATCTATTTTGTGTGTGTCCATTAACCATTAACATGGAATACCTTTTTCTGGCCCTTTACTGGGAGGTAGAATCTATCTTTGTTGTTGTGATGTGTTTCTTGTATATATTAGAATGACGGATCCTGTTTATTTATCCACTCTGTTAGCATGTATCTTTTTATTGAGGAATTGAGACCATTGATGTTGAGAAATATTAATGATGAATTATTGTTAGTTTCTATCATTTTTATTTTGTGGTAGATCTCTCTCTCTCTCTCTCTCTCTCTCTCTCTCTCTGTGTGTGTGTGTGTGTGTGTGTGTGTGTGTGTGTGTATGTCCTCTTTTGATTTGATGGTGTGGAATTATCTACGTCTTGTATTTTCTTGGGTATAGTTACCTTCCTTGTGTTAGAATTTTCCTTTCAGTAGCTCCTGTAGGACTAGATAAGTGAAAATATATTGCTGAAAATTTTGTTCATGGAATATCTTGTTATATAATTGTTTTCCTGAGTTTAATACTCTGAGCTGGCATCTGTAATCTCTTAGAGAGTGTAATATATCTTCCCATGCTTTTCTGGCTCTTAAAGAATCTATGGAGAAGTTTGGTGTAATTCTAATAGGTCTGTCTTTATGTATGTTACTTGGTCGTTCTCCCTTGTAAGCTTTTAATATGTTTGTTATATACATTTAGTATTTTGATTATTATGTGCTGGGAGGATTTTCTTTTTTGGTCCAGTCTACTTGGTGTTCTATTAAGCTTCTTGTACATTTATTAGTACCTCTTTCTTTGGGTTTGAGAATTTTTCTTGTATAATATTGTTGAAGATACTTTCTGGACCTTTGAGTCTTCTCCTTCTTACTCTTCCTAGTATTCTTAGGTTTGGTGTTTTTATAATGTTCAAAATTTACTAAATGTTTTGTTTTTAGAATCTTTTTAACCTTGTCATTTACTTGAACTGATATATCAATTTCTTCTATAGTATCTTCTTCACCTAAGATTTATTCTTCTATTTCTTCCATTCTGTTGGTGATTCTTATGTTTGTAGTTCCTGTTCTCTTTGCAAGGTTTTTCATCTTCAGGATTGCCTCCATTTATTTATCTATTTATTTTATCACTTCTATTTCCATTTTCAGGTCTTGACCAGTATTATTCACTTTGTTCACCTGTTTGATTGTGTTTCCTATATTTCTTTAAGGAATTTATTCATTTCCTCTTTAAAAGCTTCTGTCATCTTCATAAGAGTAGATTTATGGTGATTTTCTTGCCAATCAGGTGTGTCAGTCTATCCAGGGCTAGGTGTAGTAGGATAGCTGCATTCTGATGGTATCAGATTGCCCTGGCTTTTGTGTTTATTGTGTTCTTAGGATAGCATTTAGTCAACTGTTTTTTCTTAGTGTTGGCTGCCCTGGTAGTTCCTGAGGGGACCAGGCCTCTGGGGCTACAAGTGCAGTTGGTAGTCCCTGATGCTATCAGGCCTCTAGGATTGCAGGTAGAACTGGTTGTCTCTGGTGGTAACAGACTTCCAGGGATGAAGGCAGAGTTGTGGCTTAGGAAATGAAGCTCAGAGGGGGAAGGGTGGAGCTTGTGGCTGTTGGATTTGCCTAGAGGGGCCAGAAGGCAAAGAATTGGGGAAGGGGCCTTTCCTGGTAGTTGCTGATGGCTGCAGATATCTGGGTTTTTTATTAGAGGTGTGGACTGGAAGATTCAGTGCAGAGGAGACATGGTAGAGCTCATGGCTGCTAGGATTTCTGGAACCCAGTAAATAGTGTCCTGGGGATTGGGGCTTTCACCTAGTTGTCCCTGGCAACAACAGGCCTTCAAGGATACAGGCAGAGCTGTGTCCCAGGAAATGGAGTGCTTTATGTGGTCTTTAGATTTTTCTTAAAGGTCAGGAGTAAAGTGTAGTTATTATTCATTTAACTTAATAAATATAAAAATCAAGAAGGAAACTTTGAGAGTACAGTGGAAATTTAATTTGCTATTTAAATAAATAATGAAGTCATATTTGGACAAGCAACCAGTTATATCAGGCATTTGTTCTCAAAACATCATGTTACAAGGTGAATCAATAAGAAAGATTACTGAAAATTGAATCTATCTTGATACCTGACTTTTTATACATGAAGTGAAGATGTGAAAATCAGAGCAAATCTCAGATGCTTATTTTTTAATTATAACTGTGACCCATGCTTTTCTATTAAACTCCAATATAACCAGCAATCTCATTTTAATCTTTTTGAAGTTAACTTGGAATTTAATACTCGGAAACCATTGGAAAAAGTCCACACTCTCACTGTCCTTTGATTTATCAGTCTACCTACCTATAAGTATACATATATGTACATATGACCATAACACATACACACACACACACACACCACACTTTGGCTATCTAACAAGGGATTTGGATTTTGTCTTGTTATAAGATATTTTAGAAAAGCTCTCAATTTTGGTTATCTTTTAAGTTGGCGCCACATCTTTAACATATTAAAATACATTTGTTAGCTCATTTCGTATTCATCCATGACTTACAACATGTACAGACCTCTTTACCCATGACCTGAAATAAGAAAACCTGATAGTGGAGATATGTGAGAAACCATCCCTGTAGCTTGTTCCTGGTCCTCTGTCTATGCTGCAAGGAAGCACATCTAACAGGTTCTTCCTCCAATTACATTTAGAATGCAGATGATGATTTTATACAAATTTAAAATTCCAATTTCTTTAAATCATTTAAATTTTTAAATTTTTAATTGTGTGTATGTCCTTCTGTGGGTATATGTGTGTGGGGACATATATGCTGAGGCCAGAACAGGGCGTATGATACCCAGAAGTTGGAGTTACAAGCTATTGTGAGCTGATCTGAACTGAGGCCCTCTGGTAAAGCAGGAAGTAGCCTTAACCACTGAGCAATTTCTCTATCTCTCAGACATCTGATTTTATTTATTAGTTTCATTTGCTTATTTCTAACTTTAAGTATGTCTTCATTATAACATATTTTTGAAAATAAAGTAAGGATGTCTTAGAGATATGTATTCTGGATAGTATTTTTGTCAACCTGACATAAACTATTTTCATTTTGGAAGGGAAACTCTTAATTGAGGAGATGCTTCTGTAAGATTGAGCTATAGGCAAGTCTGTGGGGATATTTTCTTGGCTAATGATTAATATACCAGGATTCTGCTCACTGTGGATAACACCATACCTGGGCAGGTGGTTCTAAGAGCGATAAAAATAGTAGCTAAATGTGTTTGTGGAACAAGCAAATAAGCAGCATTCTTCCATTGTTTCTGTTCTAGTTCCTGCCTCCAGGTTTCCACCTTGACTTCCCTTGGTGAAGGCGTGTGATCAGGTGTTGTAAGATGACATAACCCCATTCCTCCCAATGTTGCTTTTGGTTGTGATCTTTATTACAGCAATGGAAATCGAAGCAAGACAAGAATTTTGAAGAACAAAGATATCTGAGTTTGATTCCTAAAATCCATATAAAAAGAAGGGCTCGGTGGCTCACAGTTTGTAACCATGCTTGAGGAAAGGTGGTAGTGGGTACTTAAGGATCCTTGAAGCTCATTGGCTAAGAGTACTGACTATTGGGGCTGGTGAGATGGCTCAGCGGCTAAGAGCACAGACTGCTCTTCTGAAGATCCTGAGTTCAAATCCCAGCAACCACACGGTGGCTCACAACCACTCATAATGAGATCTGATGCCCTCCTCTTCTGGTGTGTCTGAATAATAAATAAATCTTAAAAAAAAAGAGTACTGACTATTGATAATCCTCATGTTAAGTGAAAGACTGTGTCTCAAGAAATAAAGTTGGAGAGTAAACCACTCAAACATCAGTCTTAGTTTATTTTTCTGTTATAATAAAATACTTTAACAAAAGCAAGTTAAGGTAGAAGTTTTATTTGATGGAAAGTTCCAGGTTACAGTCTATCATGGCAGATGTGTCATACAAGCAGGAGTCACATTATGTCTTCAGTCAGGAAAGAGCAATAGATTCTAGTGCCCAGCTCCCCATCTCCATTTTATATAGTAGGGATCCTCACAAATAGAATGCTCTTATCCATAAGAATGGTCTTAGCACTTCAGCATAGTTCACACAAAACCTCACAGGTTTACCTAGTGTCTTAGTTGAGGTTTCTATTCCTGCACAAACATCATGACCAAGAAGCAAGTTGGGGAGGAAAGGGTTTATTTAGCTTACTTCCACATTGCTGAGCTCCCAGGAAGGAGAGAATTTGGAGAGGTTTCAGTAGTTGAAGGAGCTGATGGATTTTCAAACCATCTCCAGATTTTTAAAAGATCCATCCTTGTACTTCTGCTCCTCTAGAGCCACTTCGAGTACCAATTCTGTACTAGTCAGGGTTCTCTAGAGTCACAGAACTATGGTAGTCTCTATGTATTAAAGGAATTTATTGATGACTTACAGTCTGTAGTCCAACTCCAAACAATGGTTGGCAGCAGCTGTGAATGGAAGTCCAAGGATTCAGCAGTTGCTCAGTCCCACAAGGCAAGCAGGTGAAGCAGAGCAAGCCTTCCTTCTTCCAATGTTCTTATATAGGTCTCCAGTAAAAGGTGTGGCCCAGATTAAAGGTGTGTGCCATCACACCTTTAATCCCAGATGACCTTGAACTCATAGATCTTCCTATCTTAATCTTCTGGGATTCATAGCAACTATGCCTCAAGATCTCCATGCGAAGATTCAGGTCAGAAACTTGTATCTCTCAGCCTCCAGATTAGGGCCACAGGTTAGCCTTCTAATTCATTTCAGATATAATTCATTTCAGATATAGTCAAGTTGACAACCAGGAATAGCCACTACACCTAGAGTCACATCTTCCAGTTAATTTTAGAATCTGTCAAGTTGATCATTTTAGCTATCCCAATACCTACCGTTGACTTCTGTCTTACACACACATACACATACAGCCCCCCCACACACACCCCAAAATTGAAATTTAAATGACAGCTGAACTTTGTTAAAAGACATCATTCATTGTTTATGTAAACCATATGTACATTCTGTCATTTCCACAAACATTTTGTTTCTCTTGGAGGGAATGAATATCAAGCCTGCTAAGTTGTTTCTTCCTCCTCCTCCTCCTGCTCCTCCTCCTCCTCCTCCTCCTCCTCCTCCTCCTCCTCCTCCTTTCTCTTCTCCCCTCCTCTTCCATCTCTTCTTTTTTGCATTCTGCATTCACAGAGGCTGATTAAGCAAGTGTACTTGCTCAAAAATTATATTGTTATATTCCTAACTCTAGGTTGGAGACTCAGGGATTAGTGATATGTACTACTCTTACAGAAGATCCATGTTCAGTTTCCAGCAGCCAAATAAGGTTGGGTGGCTCATATCCACCTATAGCTCTAGTATAAAAAACATCCTACAGAGAAACCCTGTCTTGAAAAAACAGAACAAAACAAAACAAAAACAAACAAACAACCCCCCAAACCAAACCAAACCAAACCAAACCAAACCAAAACATCCAAACCCTATTTTGAACTCTGAGCACCTGCCCTCACATGTGTGCATATCCATCACTACATTTATACATATAATTAAAAAATAAATCTTAAAAAATATTGTATGTAATGGATTGGTAAGTGTGATGGTTAGTTTATGTGAACCTGATATAAGCCAGAATCATTCAGGAAGAAAGATTGTCAAGAGAACATGACACCATAAGATTCACCTGTAAACAAGTGTTAGTATTATTTTCTTAATTATGAATCATGTGGGATGTCTCAGCCCATTTTCAGTAGTGACATTCCTGTGCTGGTGGTTCTGGGTTCTATAGGAAAGCAGTCAGAGAAAGCTACAAGGAAGAAGTCAGTAAGCAATATTTCTCCATGGACTCTGCTTCAGTTCCTGCCCCTAGGTTTTTGATTGAGTCTTTATCTGAATTCCTTCAGTGAGGAAGTGAGACCTAAAATTTACAAGAGGAAACAAGATCCTTTCTCCCCAAGATGCTTTTGGTCATGTTGTTTTATCACAACAATGTAAAAGTAACTAAGACAGAAATTGGTACCAGGTATGGGTTGTTGCTGTGGCAATCCTGGCCGTGTTTTTTAAAAGTAAGGCTTGAGGAAGTTTGGAACTTCCTAGAAAAGCCAATTAGTGCTCAGAACTGGTTAAGTTGCTGTAGTGGGATCTTAGGAGATAATGCTGAGAGAAGTCAGATGATGAAAATTTGACTTGTGAAGTTTCAGAGAAAGAAACTGACATTTATTGTAGTCATGGGCTTTTTTGCCAGCACCCCAGTTCCTCAATACTCTGAAGACTTATTTACTTATGAATAAATAACTAGGCCATAAGGCTGGTCTCACTCTTTCAACTAGCTTATGACTTATATAATCTGTTTAAATTACTCTATGTCTTCCACAAGGCTAGTTACCTCTCCGCAGTTTCATACATTCCATTTCCTAAGAGTCTGGGGCAAATCTCCTGTGTCTGACTGAAAACTCTCAGCATCTCTCTCTCTGTCTCTCTCTGTTTCTCTGTCTCTTTCTCTGCCTCTCTGTCTCTCTTTGTCTCTCTCTGTCTCTGTCTCTCTGTCTTTCTCTGTCTCTGTCTCTCCGTTGCTCTCTGTATATTTCTGTTTCTCTCTCTCTCTGTCTTTCTCTCTCTCTGTCTTTCTCTCTCTCTTTCTCTCTCTCTCTGTCTATCTCTCTCTCTGTCTTTATCTCTGTCTTTCTCTCTCTATCTCTCTGCCAGATGCCCCATTCTCTGATCCTGCCTCAGACTGGTCATTAAGTTTTTATTGACAGGTAATGCTTCTGCATTGTAATAAGAGATTCTCTCTAATCTCCAATAAAGGACTCTTTCTCTTATACCAATAAATTATATATATTAATAACAACTATGAAAACTTATAATAAAATCAAAACTTGCATCCACATTGTCCAGTTCATTTATATTTGACAACCTTGAAAAAAGTACTCTACTATCTATCCTATTTTGGTGAGTTTGGAGCTTTATGCATAAATTATTTTCTATCAAAACTTGCATTTACAAACTTAAGATTATCTTCTCAGACCTTAAAACATTTTCTAAAATCCTAAACAATTAAGCTTAATTGTGAGACTATAAATATATGATCTTATACTCTTTCAGAGGCACAAGAAGGAATAAATATTACCTTAGTATGTAAGAAGTGCAGACCAAACTTCTGAAATTATAAAAATGATGGAGACAGCTGATACCTGGAAAATTATACAAAATTTCCCTGCATTGGTGGAACATTCATCTTTGGCTTTCAGGCCCAGAATATCTGGTACACTTTTCTGTAAAGCAGGAATTATGAAGAACAGTTTACCTTTTCTTGGCAAGTTCAGTAGTCAACTTCCCTGTGTCCCACTTGTCCATAGCTTGGACAGCATGCTATCTGCAGTTGAAACACAGGCAGCTTATTGCCATGTGGCTAACCTGCCAAATTTGAAACAAATTCTATTAGGAAGTTCTTCGAAGTTCATTATCTTCTTTAAAGTAAAAAGGGTCATAAAGACTTATCTTAATAAAACATCTTGAAATGCCATATTCTGTAGATCTCTGAGGGTTTTGAATACCCCTATCTATCTATACTGTATTTGAATGAGCAAACATTATTTGTTTCTACCTATTTGCTCTCTGTCTATCATAGGAAACATCTTTCTGTAATAAACTTAACTAGTAGCTAATATTATCACATGTGTGACTGACTATTAACTTGCCTTTTATTTATCCTAAATAGTTTATAATAGCAGCTTTAAAAAGAACTAGAACTGTTGAAAGTGCTGTCTTTTTTCCACTGTATGGTTTTAGGTCCTTTGTCAAAGATCAAGGAATCATAGGTGCATGGGTTCATTTCTGGGTCTTCAATTTTGTTTCATTGATCTACCTGCCTGTCACTGTCCCAATACCATGCAGTTTTTTTTATCACAACTGCTCTGTAGTACAGCTTAAGGTCCAGGATTGTGATTCCACCAGAGATTCCTTTATTGTTGAGAATAGTTTTGGCTATCCTGGGTCTTTTGTTGTTCTAGATGAATTTGCAAATTGCTCTTTCTATGTCTGTGAAGAATCGAGTTGCAATTTTGATGGGGATTGCATTAAATCTGTAGATTGCCTTCAGTAAGATGGCCATTTTTACTATATTAATCCTGCCAATCCGTGAGCATGGGAAATCTTTCCATCTTCTGAGATCTTCTTTGATTTCCTTCTTCAGAGACTTGAAGTTCTTGTCAAACAGATTTTTACTTGCTGACTCAACTGGTGGTTAACATGTAGAAAAGTGCAAATTGATCCATTCCTTTCTCCTTGTACAAAGCTCAAGTCCAAGTGGATCAGGGACCTCCACATCAAACCAGATACATTGAAACTAATAGAAAAGAAAGTGGGGAAGAACCTCGAGCAAATAGGCACAGGGGAAAATTTCCTGATGAGAACTCCAATAGCTTCTGCTCAAAGATCAAGAATTGACAAATGGGACCTCATAAAGTTGCAAAGCTTCCATAAGGCAAAAAGACACTGTCAATAGGACAAAACAGCAACCAACAAATTGGGAAAAGATCTTTACCAATCTTATATCTGATTGAGGGCTAATATCCAATATATATAATGAACTCAAGAAGTTAGACTCCAGAGAAC
Source organism: Montemys delectorum (assembly GCA_019843815.1). Classification (NCBI taxonomy): domain Eukaryota; kingdom Metazoa; phylum Chordata; class Mammalia; order Rodentia; family Muridae; genus Montemys; species Montemys delectorum. Next base: position 25,427 of record JADRCD010190435.1, read on the forward strand.
CAAATAACCCTATTAAAAAATGGGGTACAGAGCGAAACAAAGAATTCTCAACTGATGAACACTGAATGGCTGAGAAGCACCTAAAGAAATGTTCAACATTCTTAGCCATCAGGGAAAT
>JADRCD010190443.1:0-15346 GCA_019843815.1 Montemys delectorum
ACACACACATACACACATACACACACATACACACACATACACACATACACACACATACACACACACATACACACACACACACACACACACACACACACATCTGCTACAGAAGACCCTGTTTCAGTCGCGTGTTCTAGAAATGATTGCCGTAACCACACCACAAGGTTCTTTGTTTCTTAGAGGATCTTACAGGGCCAGGTTTTCATTTGTTTTTCCCTTGAATGTCGTGACAGGTGTAGAAATGTCATGTGTGTTCTCTGTTACACTGAAGTATCTATTCTTTCCATATCAAATTTATTATGAACTCCAATCATGGAAGAATGTCTAAATTTGAAAAGATGTTTTCTACAAATATTAAGTATTTGGTTTTTCTTGCACTTTCTATCACCTCTTCTGATGTGTGTAGAAATTTCCTTGCATGCCTGGGACAAGCCTGCATTAGTCATGCTTATGGCTCTTCCCGTGATTTGTTGAGTTGGGTTTGCTGGTGCTGACTTGAGGACTTCTGCACCTCTGTGCCTGTGTGTCATTTGCCCTCATTGTCCCCACTTGGCTTTGGTATCAAGATAGAGAGTCCGTTAAAGTGAGAGTGGAAGCCTCTCTCTCCTCTTCTCCAGTTGTGCGAATGCTTGAGGAGGAAGGCTTTCAATTCTTCATTAAATGTTTGGAGAATTTACCTGTGGAGTAATATGATCCTGCACTTCCCATGGATGAACAGTTTGGGGTGCTTTTTTGTTTGTTTGTTTGTTTGTTTGTTTAATTGGCTCAGCCTTCTGACTCTATTCAGGGCATGACAACTTCATCTAGGGCAGCTCCAAGGAGGAAAAAGAGGGGAAATTCATTTTAAGCACCTGGCTATGACAGATTTGAGGCCTTTCGCTTCAAAAGCAGCAGTCGTATGGACCACCGCAGTTGGCTTCCTCATCAAGAGCCCCTGAGGTGCCCAGCAGCTGCTGAAAGACACTGGCATTAACCATAGGGTCCTCAGTGGAGTGGGAAACAGCTATGGAGTCTGAGGCCCCATGCAGAATCGCTCCTGTGGGAGAACTAGGAAGGCAGGTCACTGGCTCCAGGGCCTCACTCTGCCTCCCTGATACTGGATGCCCTCGCCTTTCTTACCTGTTCCTCAGTATTAGCAGGTGTCCTCACTATGCTGGTTTTACTGTTGTGATGGCATAGGGTCCCCCTTTCTTTAAGCTCTTGATCACACTGACAAAAGATCTTAAAAACACACAAGAGAAGCTTGAAACTTGGAAACCGAGCTGAGGTAGCAATCTGTTTTGTAAAATGTCACGCAACCAAATCCTTATTCTGTTATGGTGTGCGATTACTGCAGTCAAAGTTTTATAGTTGAGGGGCTGGAGGGACGGTTTAGCTTGTAAGAGGGTCTGCCACGCAAGCATGCAGTTTCAATCCAGCACAAGTCAGGTGTGGGCCTATGCCCCTCTAACCTCAACAGGGACTGAAGGATCGCTGAGGCTCTCTGGCTGCCAGCCTACCCTAAAAACCTGAACTTGGGAACTTGGGAAAACCTGAAAAGGGAAACATGACAAAGAAGAAGTGCCTTCATGTGGCCTCCACCACACTCACACCTCACACACATATACTATACATATAATATCCTAATAACTTTGTAGTGGATCCATGCCGTTTTAACAAAGTTTTTAAATTACTGTTGAAATTTTAGAAATGTAAATATATAGATATAAAACTTTCTATAAAACTATCTCATGAACTTACACCATAAAAATGGAGGAAGGATTGTAACTTTGTAACTATCAAGGCTGACTTAAAACAAAATGGTACTGCCCAGTCTTGAAGGTGGGATATCTGACACTAAAAAGGGCATCCTTTCTCTTCCAGGGCTGGCTGCTTACCCCAGGAAACACATCCTCAGACAGTAAGCCTTCAACTCTGAAGGAAATCGTGGCTTTGTACACATCACATGGCCTTTCTCATAAGAAACTGAGCCATGTGTTAGTAGGGTGACTTCCAACAGCTGTATCCAACTTGAAAGATTATTGGAGGGGGGACTTTGAGGGTTATTGGGTGGGGTAGGATTGAAGGTTACTTGGGGTATGAGGGTTACAGGGGATGGGGGTAATGAAGGCTACTGGGGGAAAAAGGTTACTCAGGAGTATAAGGGTTACTGGGGAGGTATGCGGATCACTGGGGAGCGTGACGGTTACAGGGGGCTGTTTGTAGGCTTGCAAGCTCGCAAGCCGCTCACCGCACAGCCATATGGCTAACAGACCTCAGCAAGAGGTGCTTTGGTGCTTATTGCTTTATGACTGGCACACGGTGCGAAACCCCATATGGCGCTTGGTCTACAGCACCACACACCTGACTCCACACCTGCACTCCTGTGCTTAGTCTACAGCACCACACACCTGACTCCACACCTGCACTTCTGGACTGTCACCTGACTTAATGCTGCCACCTCCCTGGTCATCTTCATTTGAAGACTCTTATCTTTATAGGAATTGTTCACCTTTTTAACAATGAATCATAAAATACCTACTCTGCTAAGGGTTCTCAACATGAATTAAACGTAACCTCTTGAGTTAAGAGTCCAGACTATTAGAAATTATTGTAAAAGCCAATAGTGTGAATCTCATATGTGAGTTCAAGATCCTCCAACGTGTCCTTATATCTGGCCTCTCAGACCCCTCACCTCTAGGAACTTCCCTTGCCTTTTGGATGTTCTAAGTCTTTGTTACAACACAGATTCTAGAACCTTCATAGGCCATATCCCCAATACATCTGATTAGCCTAAGCACATAGTTCCTGGGAGGCCTTCTGCACCTTTGTCTGTGAGGATCTCCCTGATACTCAGGGCCTCGTAGCGCAGGGGCAGTGGCCTTTCAACACTTGTTTTATCTTGAGCTCTCTCTGACAAAAGAATCCAGATGACGTGGGACTTACTGGAGACAGTAACCAGAAGATGGCAGATCTCGGTAAGATCCAGTTTTCCCTCTGGCATTTTCTTGATACCTACTCTCTTAAGAGCTGAGTCTTGAGGGCATTAACAGAACTGGCTTTCTCTCCTACTGGGTTTCCTCCCAAATCTACTTCCATTCTTTCATTCTGACTGATTTCTCTGAGAAGCTAAGGGAAAGTTGCCATGGTCACCTCAGCTCTAGAGCAATCTTCTCCTTAGGTCCCTGCCACAGCTCTCTCCCCCACCATCCTTCCCATAACATTGTTCACTCCACTACCTGTGTCAGCACTGAAAGATAACAACTTCATCTCCTTTGCCCCATACCCCGGATGACCACATTTTCCAAAAGCCCCCTCACAGAGTATTTTGAACTTGAGCAAAGGGACCACTGCTTTCAGGGACTTCCTCTGAGCTTACCATCTAAGCTTATATTACTTTGACTAGAGTTTCTCAATCTCATGGTGGAGACAGACTGTTGACTTCAGAGGTACAGTTCCATCGAGCCTCTGAAGGTGGATTTGGCAGCAGAATCTCCTCACATTGCCAAGCATCTATAAAGCCCCAGAAGACATATGTTCTTCCGGCTGATCGGAGGTGTGTGCTCACAATGTGATGTGGATGCCACTAGTGCTTTTTGAAAGTAGCCTTGATTGTGGAATACTGTATTTCCTTGGTCACTCAGAGTTTACTATTCTCCAGCATTTCCACTGTCACAAGTTTGTACATGCTAGGGTTGTATCCCCTCCTCACTGTCTTCTCTGCCCTATCTTAAATATAACTTCATATCAATCAATAAACATATAAGTTCATATCAATCAATAAACAGACAGACAGTCCTAGTGTGGATTATCTCTCAGTCTCTGTGACAAAGTTCACAAAGATATAGGTTCAAATATTTTTTACTCACACCTCAGAGGACAGTTTTGCCAGACCACCGATCTCTCTAACCTTCTCCTGCCAGAGGGCAGGGGTTCCAGAGAGAAGTATATCTCTCAGATTACCCACTTTAAAGCAAGCATTATAGCAGCCAAGGTGGTTCTTAATACAAAACAAAGAGAGCAAGAGCAGAGCAGAGTCACCAACAGGAAAAGATCTCTGGGCTGGGACAGGAAAGACCGAAACATGAGGAAGATAGATTCAAATGCTGGGCTTGCCATGCAACTTGCAATCCTGTGCATGGAAGGCAGACGCAGAGTCAGGAATCAACACCAGCCTCAGTTACATAGTGAGCTCAAAGCCAGTTTGGGCTACGGCCACCTAAAGGCAATATCATTTAAGGAGTTAGCGACGAAGGGTGCAGGGACAGAATGAATGGTGTCCTGTTGATGACATGGCTCAAAATCTAAGGGTTTTTTTTTTTTTCTTTTGTTTCAGAAATAGTTTTGGCTGTCATCCTGACTGTGTTGGCTCTTGCTATTCTGGCTCTTCTGATAGCAAGATGGGCACGTCGTAGACACAGTGGTGAGTAACCATGGCAACTTGACTCCCCAGAAAAGTCTCACAGGGAGGGAAGACAAGATAAGGCTTGAGCCTGCCTCTACTTACAAGATAACTACAGACTTTGCCAGGGTACTGAGAGATCTTTTCCTTTCAATGACTCTGCTCACAATGTGAAACTCTAAAGCTCTCTCAGCACTGACAACAACAATATCAGCATTAGAATATAAGAGAAATAAGAACACTTTAGGACAAAATCTATCTCTGTTCCAAAGGAAACTGTTCTAGTCTGAAAATGTGGGAAAATAAGATTCTGGCAGAAGCAAGTATCTAGCAGTGTGGAAAAAGAACCCAGGGCTGAGGAGGACTGGTGCCTGCCAGAGGGATGGGACAGGACTCATAGAATTATGGTCCCTCTCCACAGAATTCTCGTCAATATCCATCCTGTGTGCCCCAGATTTCTTCTCAGCACGTGTGAACCCTCCGAGAGAAAACAGGATAGCATGGCAGGGCTGAATGGACATGCTAGGCTCCTGTCAGGAAGACTAGCTTGGAGGGCTAGGTTTACAGTACAGAAAGTTGGGTCAGGAAGAATCTCTCAAATAGCTAACAGAAACATTTGCCTGACCCTTCCACAGAGGCACGGGTCTCCAGATACACTTCAGAACAGAGTGAGTATCCTATGGCAAGAACGACAAAGCACTTAGCACACATGGGTTCTTTGCATGTGGCTGGCTCCCAGTGTACTTCCAGAACTTGATAGCATATGTCATACCATGAGCTACACTTCTGTCAGAGATCCAGATTAGTAGTGTGTGGGTGTGCATGATTCTGTGGCTCCTCTTGGCAGCAGAAAAGACACCAAGCATTGGGATCAGTAGATCCCTTGGGCATTAGACCTGATGGTTCAGGGGAAGGTCTAAGTCTTGCTGTGAAGAGAGCCTCCATAAGCCAGCTGGACAGAAGGTTCTAATAGTCAGGAATAGTGAGAGTTGGGGCAGCGATTTCCCTGATTGGAAGGGAAAGACGGTCATGTCTCTGAGAGCTAGCTCAGGACGGCTGCGTGGGAAGAGGAAGCTGGGTGACTATGCAGTGAGACACCCCACACACACACTCCTGCTCACCTGACCTAGCCAATATTCTAAACTGTTTCTTCACAATTAACCCACATCCCTAGAAATTCCTGTTTACATTAACTCTTAGATATGTAAGTAAATTCCCACTGATCATCAAGAAACACAGTCAAAGAGTTCTCTCTCCTTTCTCCCTAGGTGCTGGGCTTCTGGACCATGAGGATGGTAGGGGCAAAGAGATTAGTGTCTACAGACAACTCATGAAGAATGTGTTCCTTAGGAAATAGTGGCTTCTCTCTTTCAGCTCTAAGCATACAAGCAGCACAGAGTCTGCTGTTACACCTCCAACTGCCTTTCCCTATGTTTATGCCTATGCAAATGCAAAAACAGTTTGCACTTTTCCCAAAGGGGGTGAACATTTCTCTTTCTTAAGACTACTAAAATAATTAATTTCTACCTCTTGTTTATTCCCAACCCCAAGATCTTAAAAAAACAAAAAACAAAACCTTTATGAAACAGTTCCACAAACGTGTGAAACAGTGCAAAGGGGACTGGCTCAGTGGTTAAGAGCACTGGCTGCTCTTTCAGAGAAGCCAGGTTCAATTCCCAGCACCCACATGGCAGCTCACAGCCATCCATATCTCCAATTCCAAAGGATACAACACCATTTTGTAATTTTCATGGACATTGCTAGCATATAATGCACAGACATGCATGTAGGCAAAACACCTGTCCCATACACTAAAAGTAATTTTAAATGAATAAAATTCATATTTTATAGACTGTCATGAAGGCTAAATAGCACATTGAAAAGATAACTTTGAAAGCTACAAAATAAAACATGGGACACACAAAATTTATAATTCCTGTTTTAGAAAGTTAAGTTGATGATTTGAACGGCTGATGTTTGTATAGGTTCAGCTGCCGATGGAAGCTGAGCCCTGTGCTGAGGATCGAAACGCCAGTGTTCACCCACTTGACTTAAGATAAAAAAGGATTGTTGATGGCTGAATTTCAATAGTTAGCATTATCGATGGTTAGTTATCCACCAAATTAAGACATGTACTCTGTCGTGAGTGTAGAGTAATTACAAAGGTAATTTGATGGGACTCCAGAGCACTGAAGTTTGCTGCACGGACTCATGTCAGTGTCCCACAGATGTCCTTCACTCTGACACTTCAGCATTCCCACTGTTCTCCCTCAAAACTTTCTCCCAGTGGCTGTCTATGGATGTGCCAGGGCTCACTCTCCCAACAGCCCCATCCAGATCTCATTAAGAGCCAGTAGACTTGCTTATCATTCCTGTTTGAGGCCACTAAACTGGACACACCACCAACCTATAACTTAAGGATCACGAAGCTATGAATTGTAGAAACAAACACACACACACACACACACACACACACATACACACATACACACACCACCCCCCTCAAGAGTTGTGGAAAGTCTGGTCACTCAGTTTGCTACACATATCCTCCATTCATGTTCACTGCCCCTTCCTCTCTATCTCTATGATCCATGACATGCAAGAGTGGAGAGCAAAGGTCTTCTGGGTCCTCTTTCTTTACTGAAATTAAGGATGAAGGAATAGGAACACTGGCAAATTGATAAACCCTGTAGTGATGACATGGTCTTGTGGTAAATTTATATCCTGATGAGATATTGATAACTCGGTCTCCTTTCTCTTTCTTTCACAAAAGGTATTTCCCGTGGGAGACACAAAAGAGGACGAGGTAAACAGTTTCGTTTCCTATGCAGAAAATGCGGTGTAATCAATGAGGACTCTCATTGTGTCTCCTTTCCCTTAGGATCCCGATGCTCGCTTTCGTCAGATAGCGGTAAATAAATTAAATATTGATTTGTTTAGAAATTAATACATGTGTCTGTTTAGAAGATGTTAAGATTCTTACAATTTCCTTCAATCCTCCAGACGTTTGATGTGATGACTGAGGTAAGTATATTTATGGTCAAGTTAGAGGGGACTCAGTCCTCCTCATCCTACCATGAGCATCGGTAAAGCCCATGTGTCACTCGTCCTGTGATAAAACAGCTGAAGGGAAGAAGCACCTTTCAAAGGAAGGACTTAGGCTTGGCTGCTGACTCCGACGTCCCAGCCCATGGAGCCTTGATCCAGTTGTTTTGAAGCTGTAGCAAAGGAAGCACACTATGACAGGAGCTTGTTGGGACTGCTCCCAGAAAACAGAGAACATTCACTTCCATGACAACCCTTGGTCCAAAGCCCATTAATCCACAGATTTATGAACAAATCAATCCAGTCATGAGATGAGAGTGTTCATGAGAGTTCTAACTGCCTCACAAAGACCCTACCTCTGGACACTGCAATGGGAGCCAAGTCTCCAAAGTGATCCTCTGTAGCACCCTTGGGATCCACAGCTCAGGCTCAGGTGCATTCTGAAGTATAAAATACATCGAGCTCTTCTCCAAGAGTCCCTGAACTCTCAACGCTTCCAGAACAGGTCAAACACCCAAGTCATATGTTTCCTCTGAGACCTGAAGCAAACTCTCAGCTCTGGGCATCTTCAAAAAATAAGACCAAACAATTCACATAGCTCCCAGATGCAGCAGCATGGGGCAAATATTGTATTCCAAAAGGGAGAAGTGAAGCAGTTGAAGGACACCTAAACTGAATCCGGTCCAGGACCCAGCAGAGCAAGCACTGAGTCCCTGAGCTCATATCAGCACTCCAGTGCACAGGAGCACAGTCCTGGGCTTGTGAGTCCCCACACCACCTCTGCTCTCAGCAGCCCACTTAGGCTCTCTGCAGGCCTAACTCCATCTCACTACCTACGGCCTCCTTCAGCAGGTGTTCCATATTCTTGACACCCCCAACTTCTTAGGGCCCCCTTATTGTATCTTTTATTTCACTTTGACGTACTCACACTTGCTTACACGCAGGAGTGGCATCTGTAAACAGTTACTCTGTAACCCACACCAGAGCTTTCAGAACCTCGTCAGACTATGAGTCTTGCTAGAAGCCTCTTACATTCTACATGCTTGCAAAACAGCATGACACAGATGCTGTGGAAACAGTAGGAGGACCACCACTCTCCCTTGGACCATTATTTTGGTGACTCATGAGTGCCTGGGTGGTTGACTGAGAAACAAATTCTCAAGCAGCCCTGAGAGTCTTACAAACTCAAAGTCTGACACTTCTGACCCTGCCATGGGCAAAGTCTGAAAATGTCATACTGTCCTGACACAAGATAGCAGGCTTCTTTGCAAGCAGTCTGATCTTTCAACTAATCCTGTTTCTAACAACTTTCAAACAATCCTGTTCTGGCCAAAGAATACTTTTCGAATCTTCCCACTGTTTTCCACTTACAATTCTCACCAAAACGCTGCCTACAGCAGCTGCAAATAACTCTGCCATTACCTGAAGAGTACGGGGCCTTGAAAATCCCAAATCAACTCAGCTTCCTCCATTACTAATTACTGCCTAAAACCGTCTTTACTGCCTTGAGTCCTGTCAGCATCTGGTCTGAGCTCAGGCGCAGCTGCCTACAAAGCTCTGTTTACAGCGGCTACATGATCACCACATTGGGTGACTGAAAAGATAAGCTGGCAGACGATATTCCACACACTCCATCAAGACTATTTCTCCTGAGCCATTTTGGATACCTTCCCTGGGGCTCTTGAAACAGACCCTCTGAATGGCTCACTTCCCCAGCATCTCCCAAAAGCCAGCATCTAGAAGCACCTCCCGGCAGAAGGAGAAAAGGATCAGCTATTTGCAAAATTCACCAAAAGTCCAGGCCCACACGCATGTGAATTGGCCTTACATTTCAGAAAGAATGAATCTCATTCTCTCAAACTCCCAGTAATGGTGAGGAAGGGCTGCTTCAACACTCAACGTTCCCAGAACAGCAGTACACAGATACCAAAGCCAGGTAGAAGCACCAGAAGGAAATACCAGCTACATCACCAAAGAACCAGGTGCAAAAACTATGGATGAAATATTAACAGACCAAATTATGGATTTCAAAAACAAGTCATTTGCCATGATCAGTGGGGAATTACTTCTGCATTCAAACCAATACAAGACAGAAAATGAAGGAATGAAGTCATAAGACCACTTTAAGATTTGTAGAAAAGGCATTTGCAAAATCCACCATTAATAAGTTAGGTGCATAATTAATGAAGCACCTAACTGACACTTGTAAAGATCATGTCGTATTCCAGGGTGGAAAACTGAGTCTTTTCTTCCATAGTCAAGAATGAGGCAAGTCCACTCTCCACCACCTCTACTTCTTGCATGTCATAAATCATAGAGGTGGAGAGGAAGGGGCAGTGGACACAAATGGAGGCAATGGAGGGCACTTGCAACAAACTGAGTGACCAGATTTTCCTCAACTCCTGGGGGTTTATGGTGTGTGTGTGCATGTGTGCGTGCATGTGTGTGTTTGTTTCTATAATCCATAGCTTCATGATCCATTAGTTATATGTTAGTGGTGTATCCAGTTTAGTGGCTTCAAACAGGAATGATAAACAAGTCTAGTGGCTCTTAATGAGATCTGGATGTGACTATTGGGAGAGTGAGCCCCAGGCACATCCATACGCAGTCACTGGGAGAAAGCTAGAATGATTGGGTAAGAGAGGACCTCAGCCGAGAAAATGCCTCCACCAGATTGGCCTGGAGGCAGCCTGCAATGAGTTTTATTAGTTGAGGATTAATGTGGAAAGGCTCAGCCTACTGAGGGTGGTGCCACCCCTTGGTAGATGGTCATGGGTATAAGAATTGATGCTGAGCGAGAAGTTGGCAGTGGTCCTCCATGGTTTCTGCTTAGATTCTTGCCTCTAGGTTGCTGCCCTGTTTGAGTTAACTTGAGTTACTTACTGCCCTGACTTTTCTCACTGGTGGACTGTGGGTTTGGCATGGGAGTGTATAACAAAATAACATAAAAGACTATGAATTTGAAAAACGATAGATGGGCAATTTGTATAGATGATAGATAGATAGATGGATGGATGGATGGATAGATAGATAGATAGATAGATAGATAGATGATATATATATATAATGTCAACATCAAAAATAATTCATGATAAGAGACTATGAATTTGAGAAGAAGTGGGCAAGATGTGGAAGGAGCTGTAATAAAGAGATGTAGGGAAAAATTATGTAAATACAATACTCATATATGAAATTCTCAACAAATTGGCTTACAAATAAAAATAGATAAATAAATTTATGCAAACATATTTGTCATAGCTAGGGTTTTACTGCAGTGAACAGACACCATGACCAAGGAAAGTCTTATAAGGACAACATTTGATTGGAGCTGGCTTACAGGTTCAGAGGTTCAGTCCATTATCGTCAAGGGGGAAGCACAGCAGCATCTAGACAGGCATGGTGCAGGCAGAGAAGAAAGTAGTTCTACAGCTTCATCTGAAGGGTGCTAGTGGAAGACTGACTTCAAGACAGCTAGGATGAGGGTCTTAAGCCCATGTCCACAGGGACACACCCACTCCAACAAGGCCATACCTCCTAATAGAGCCACTCCCATGCCCACAGTAATACACCTACTCCAACAAGGTGACACCTGGGCCAAGCACATCAAAATATTAGAAAGGCAATTACAAAAGACCATGGGCAAAGGAACAGACAATGCTAGTCAAGGCACAAACTTGACATTCTAATGGGAATACACCCTGAAGAGCTAGTAACAGAATAATTAATATGTTTGCAACTCACTCAGTGGATGGATTTAAAGTATTCTCATCATGACAAGAAAAAAATTAATCTGTGAAGTGATTAGCAAACTTATTTGCTTTAACATGTGATTGTTTTGCAATGTTTATATCAAACCATCATGAAGTTACACAATCTTATGCCAATTACACCCCAACACAGGCAGAAGAAAATGTCATCAGATTACTAAAGGGGAGCCCCTGCACCCTATTCTGGATCACACAAGTATAAGCACTAAATACACTTTTCTTAGTATTAATCTGAGGGACAGATCCCTGAAAATTGATCTCTCTGTGGTATGATTTGGACAGTGAAGTTATAAGTGTTCAAAGAAGTATGGGCATTGTCTGATAGTGTCTCTGTGTCTCTTAGTTCTTGGGGACTCACCTTCTCAGTGACAATCATGCCTCCTCAGAACACATCCAGTCAGTGGGTGAAACTTTTTTCAAATCTTACATTTAATACTGTAACCTCCCTTGTAGGCCACCACCCATCAGTGGTAGTGGGAAAGAAAGGATACCAGGGGAGTAGGGGGAGGAAGGGAACTGGACCTGTTTAGAAAGGTTCTTTGGAACAACTCCCATCAGTGTTGTCTGGAAATCAGCAGTTCAGTTCACAGATCAGTAGCAGCAGCACAATCCATTTGCAACTACTTCCTGAATAGACCAGCAGTCCAATTTGGACAAGTCAGGATAGCAAACAAAAATCAGAGGCAGTGGTACCACCTAGCAGAGACAGCCAGATCACAGTCTCAAGTCAGCAAGAAGGCCAACAGGAATGCCAGGAAAAGCAAGAAACAAAGTCTTACAGCAACAGCATTTGTCTACTGAAAATTAAACCCTTTAAAGGGTGGAATGGAAAGCCATAGCTGGCCCAAGGAGGACACTAGCCAGCACTGAAGGAGGACACTAGCCAGCGCTGAAGGAGGACACTAGCCAGCACTGAAGGAGGACACTAGCCAGCGCTGAAGGAGGACACTAGCCAGCGCTGAAGGAGGACACTAGCCAGCACTGAAGGAGGACACTAGCCAGCGTTGAAGGAGGACACTAGCCAGCATTGAAGGAGGACACTTGCCAGCGCTGAAGGAGGACACTAGCCAGCACTGAAGGAGGACACTAGCCAGGGCCCAAGGAGGACACTAGCCAGGGCCCAAGGAGGACACTAGCCAACACTGCCTCCCTGGGCTGACCCTTAGTCCCTGAGAATAAGTAACAGTAGCAGAACCTGACAGGTAAAGGTTGGGAGCCCAAATTCTGAGGACTGGCCTCTTGATTTTCTGTTTATGTGTTTTAGGGCCAACTTCTGTTTCTGTGGCAGGAAAATCAGTCAGTCACCACTCCATGGGTGAGTGTTCCATGGCTTGCTTTTAGTTCAGCCATTTCTTTGCTTTGCAAGCCTTAATGTTTCTGCTGCTGTTGTTGTTACCAGAGTCTCTGCCCTGTGGCCTTCCTTTTCTGTGTCATGTTTGCCTTTGCCATTTGGCTAGATTTGTTTTGTTCTCCTTAAATTTGTATAGCACATTCTCTCCAGTTACTGCTTTTTTAAAAATAGAGATGACACCCAGGATCATAGGATCAGAGGTTAGGAAGACACAACATCTGTTCCAACACCGGGAGTAACTGGGACCAGCGGTACCCAGGCATGCAGGAACTCCACCTGACCAGTGGCACAGGTTCCTTCCAGTCTGAGCAGTCTGAGCCTTGAACAGACCTTGGGCACAAACTCTGCAGCTAGTCCCACAACAGCCAGAGGAAGCTCCACTCCTAGGCCCTCAGAATACCAGGATACCAGGATACCAGGAGCTTGGTCACACCAGGATCTCAGGGTCCAAGAGGCAGCTTGACTCCCAGGAGCTCTGACACACCCAGGATCTCAGGATCCCAGAATCACACAGAGACAGCTGAACTCTGAGGAGTTCTGACACAACCAGGACCATAGGAAGGACAGACTCCAGTCAGATATAGTGAGGGCAGGTAGCACTAGAGATAATCAGATGGCAGAAGGCAAGCATAAGCACATAAGGAACAGAAACCAAGATTACTTGGCTTCATCAGAACCCAGTTCTCCCACCGTAGCAAGTCCTGGATACACCATCACCCCAGAAAAACAAGATTTGAATCTAAAATCACTTCTCATGGTGATGATACAGGACTTTAAGAAGGACATAAATAACTCCCTCAAAGAAATACAGGAGGACACAGGTAAACAGCCCTTAAAGAGGAAACACAAGAATCCCCTAAAGAACTACAGGAAAACACAATCAAACAGGTGAAGGAAATGAACAAAATCATCCAAGCCCTAAAAATGGAACTAGAAACAATAAAGAAATCACAAAGGGAGACAACCCTAGAGTTAGAAAACCTAGGAAAGAGATCAGGAGTCATAGATGCAAGCATCACCAACAGAATACAAGAGATAGAAGAGAGCATCTTAGGTGCAGAAGATACCATAGAAAACATTGACACAACAGTCAAAGAAAATGCAAAAAGCAAAAAGCTCCTAACCCAAAACATCCAGGAAATCCAAGACTCAATGAGAAGACCAAACCTAAGGATGATAGGTATAGAAGAAAGTGAAGACTTAAAGGGACAAAAATTATAGGGAAAAAAAAAAAAAAAAACTTCCCTGACCTAAAGAAAGAGATGCCCATGAACATGCAAGAAACCTACAGAATTCCAAATAGACTGGACCAGAAAAGAAATTCCTCCCATTACATAATAATCAAAACACCAAATGCACTAAGCAAAGAAAGAATTTTAAAAGCAGTAAGGGAAAAAGGTCAAGTAACATATAAAGGCAGGCCTATCAGAATTACAGCAGACTTTTCACCAGAGACTATGAAAGCTAGAAGATCCTAGGCAGATGTCATACAGACCCTACAAGAACAAAAATGCCAGCCCAGGCTACTATACCCAGCAAAACTCTCAATTACCACAGATGAAGAAAACAAGATATTCCATGACAAAACCAAATTTACACAATGTTTCCACAAATCCAGCCCTACAAAGGATAAAAGATGGAAAACATCAACACAAGGAGGGAAACTACACCCTAGAAGAAGCAAGAAAGTAATCTTTCAACAAACCCACACAAACCTAATTCCACCTCTAACAACAAAAATAACACGAAGTAACAATTACTTTTTCTTAATATCTCTTAATATGAAAATTAATATTACCAATCGATCCTAATCGATTGAAATTCAAAAATATGAGGATTTAGAAATTTGTTGGCTATCATCCAATGGTCTCTCTAATTTGGTAATTGGAGAAATAGGTCCAATATTGTACAATCCATATATACTTTCTGCTTGTTTGTACCTGGCAGTGTCTTGCTGTGTACCACATAATGGTCTTGAAATCAGGGTTCTCCTATCTCAGCCTCTCTATTAGTAGGATTGTTTATTTGATGTTTTTACACTATACTATGGTTTTCAGAACAACTTACATAATTTGAAATTATTTATACAGCCAAAAGAAATGTAGACAGTTAACTTGTGAGGTGGCTTGTAAGAGAACAACGAAGAGTGAGACTGAATGTTTTGCTTGACGTTTTTAACTCTTGTATCAAGTTTGAAGAAGAGGACTTTATAAGTTACTCTTTCTCTGAGATGAATGCTTTTCCAAATTATCACAGCCAATGAACCAGATTCTTACCCACACCTAATGTCTGTGCCACCCTCCAAGCAGAACCATTGTTCATTGAAACAGTTGGTGAATGACTTCATGGATAGACCATCTTAATACACACACCATTTCTTAAATGAATGTAACCTGTTCTCTGTGGGCTGAGAATGAAGACACTCACTCAAGTCAAATAGCTTTGACCATAGCAGGAAGTCTGTATCCAAAAATGTGCCTACAACTCATTCCTTGGAGCAACAGAACTGTCAACTCTTAGCTTAGCTACGATGGAAGTAAAATCCTTTGGTGATATGAGGGGCATTGAAGTACAGTCTTATTACAATGCAATCCAATGTCTAAAAATTGTTCTTATTTTGGGCTTGTACCACAGTAAGAGCCAAGATTTTAAGCTCTACTAAAAACAAAACAAATAAACAAACAAAAAGACTTTATCTATTTTATCTATTTATGTTCATTAAAAAACTAATAGTGATGTATTATTTTAAAATATACAGTTAATATGTTTGGAGTTATTTAAATTTTATATTGAGAAAAATGT
>JADRCD010190444.1:0-11112 GCA_019843815.1 Montemys delectorum
GTTGGGTTTTTTTGGAGGAATGTGTTTTTACACAAATACCAGAATTCTCATTGGGAATTCATTCCAGTTGTCACTGTGGTAGATGGTATAATAACACTTTCCGATGTTTTTGTTAGAGATGAATGCTCGAATTGCATGACTCAATTTGACTTTTACAGTTAAATCATAACGCTTGTATGAGGAAACTTAAATATTCATTAATCCTTCAAGATTTATTGTTTGAATTAAGGTATTGCCAGGAATGCTAGCTCATACCATAGTTTTATGAATGTCAAATGCATGAATTTCATGAAGACTTGATACTATGTGTTGTTCAAATGACAATGGTCAGTTCTACACATGGGGTGAACCCAAGGATTAATCCTTTTCTCCTAACTGTGAAAACTCATGGGTCAGAAGCAGAGAAGAATTAATCAACTCCACCTCAAGAGAAAGAAAAAGTTCTTAAGACAGTTTGGAAGTTGGTGGAGATACACATTATCCCCCTTCTTCTTGGTTGGGATATTTCTGACACATGTGCTTTATACTACTTGCCAGATTTTTCCTGTGGGAATATATTGTGCTGAGTGTCACAATAGCACATCTTTAGTACTTCCTTCTTTCTGTTAATGCACTTTTCTTCAGCATTGCCTATACCTAGAAAATTATTTAAGCTTACCTTAGGTTCTTCTTGGAGGTCTAAAATTCAAAGAAAGGTATAACCCAGATTTGCTTAGAAATTTCTAAATGGGGCTGTCAACATGGCTTCTCTGGGCAAGAAAACATTCCTTATTTATTCAAATTGAAATAGTTGTCTTAAGCAGCAACCACAATGCAATGAGTATTTCTGAAAAAAATCTAACAGGAAATCCTCAAAGCTACCAAATATGGCAATTGAATTAACATTTTGAAATTCCAATTAGTGGAACTCAGTGAGTCACCAGGTGTTAGACAAATGCTGTTTCTGTTTCTAGCCAGGATAATAAGCTCTGTAAAATAATTCTGGCTACAGGCCTATTCTATTTTTTTTTTCAGAGCACATTAAAATAAAATTTAAAAAATTCTGTTAGCCTCTCATGGAGCTAAGTGGCAAAAATATTAAATTTAGAAAAGATGACACAGCAATCTAGAAAAGGTGGCACAGCAATCTAAAGGATTTGACACATGGATTAAAATGCACTAGGATGGGACATGAACCTCAAACAAAGCTGCCCGTACTTGTTGAAAGAGTCCTGCTGCAGAGAATGACATTTATTTGGAAATTGATGGAAAGATTTGATGGAAATTGATGGAATATAATGTTGATATAATTCAATATTGCAAATTATGAAACTGGGTGATATTCTTCATATCTTTTCCATGTCTTAGGGTAGCTTCCAGAATTTGACTAACAATTGGCTTTTAGCTTTATTCAGTATGATCTGCTATTATGTAAGAAGTAATTTTAATTATACAGCTTACTAAGTCTCTTTTTGATGTTTGTAGAACATGATTTTAATATTTTCAACTGTTAATATTCAAGAAACAGAATAATTATTTTAAGATATATTTTGTTGTTACGTCTCCCTTTCCATTTCTGATTTTGTCGATCTGGATACTGTCTCTGTGCCCTCTGGTTAGTTTGGCTAAGGGTTTATCTATCTTTTTTATTTTCTCAAAGAACTAGGTTCTGTTGATTCTTTGTATAGTTTTTTTGTTTCTATTTGGTTGATTTCAGCCCTGAGTTTGATTATTTCATGCCATCTACTCCTCTTGGGTGTATTTCCTTCTTTTTGTTCTAGAGCTTTCAAGTGTGCTCTCAATCTGCTAGTGTAAGCTCTCCCCAGTTTCTTTTTGGAGACACTTAGAGCTGAGTCTTCTTCTTACCACTGGTTTTATTGTGTCCCATAAGTTTTGGTATGATGTGTCTTCATTTTCATTAATTTCTAAAAAGCCTTTAACTTTTACTTTATTTCTTCCTTTACCAAGTTATCATTGAGTGGAGCATTGTTCAGCTTCCATATGTATGGGTGATTTCCATTGTTTTGTTTGGAATTTAAGACCAGCCTTAGTCCATGGTGATTTGATGGGGTGCATGGGATTATTTCAGTCTTCTTGTATCCATAGAGGCCTATTTCGTGACTGATTGTATGTTCAATTTTGGAGAGGGTACCATGAGGTGGTGAGAAGAAAGTATATCCTTTTGCTTTAGGATGAGATGTTCTATAAATATCTGTTAGATACACTTGGTTCATAAATTTTGTTAGTTTCACTGTGTCTCTGTTTAGTTTCTGTTTCCATGATCTGTCCATTGCTGAGAGTGGGATGTTGAAGTTTCCCTCTGTTATTGTATGGGGTATGATGTGTACTTTGAGCTTTAGTAAGGTTTCTTTAATGAATGTGAGTGTCTTTGCATTTGGAGCGTAGATGTTCAGAATTGAGAGTTCTTCTTGTAGATTTTTCCTTTGACCAATATGAAGTGTCCTTTTTCATCTTTTTAAATAACTTTTGGTTGAAAGTTGATTTTATTTGATATTGGAATGGCTACTCCAGCTTGTTTCTTGGGACCATTTGCTTGGAAAATTGTTTTGCAACCTTTTACTCTGAGGTAGTGTCTGTCTTTGTCACCAAGGTGCATTTCCTGTATGCAGCAATATGCTGGGTCCTGTTTATGTATACAGTCTAACAGTCTATATCTTTTTTATTGGGGAATTGAGTCCATTGATATTAAGAGACATTAAAGAAAAGTGATTGTTACTTCCTGTTATTTTTGTTGTTAGAGGTGGAGTTATGTTTGTGTGGCGATCTTATTTTGGGTTTGTTGAACGATAACTTTCTTGCTTTTTTCTAGGGTGTAGTTTCCCTCCTTTTGTTGGTGTTTTCCATCTATTACCCTCTGTAAGGCTGAATTTATGGAAAGATATTGTGTAAATTTGATTTTGTCATGGAATATCTTGCTTTCTCTGTCTATGGTAACTGAGAGTTTTGCTGGGTATAGTAGCCTGGGCTAGCATTTGTGTTCTCTTAGGGTCTGTATGACATCTGCCCAGGATCTTCTAGCTTTCATAGTCTCTGGCGAGAAGTCTGGTGTAATTCTGATAGGTCTGCCTTTATATGTTACTTGACCTTTTTCCCTTACTGCTTTTAATATTCTTTCTTAGTTTAGTACATTTGGTGTTTTGATTACTATGTGACAGGAGGAATTTCTTTTCTGGTCCAGTCTACTTAGAGTTCAGTAGGCTTCTTTTTTTTTTTTTTTTTTTTTTTTTTTAATTATTTAGTTATAAATAAGTACACTGTAGCTGTCTTCAGACACACCAGAAGAGGGCGTAAGATCTCATTACTGGTGGTTGTGAGCCACCATGTGGTTGCTGGGATTTGAACTCAGGATCTTCAGAAGAGTAGTTGGTACTCTTAACCGCTGAAGCATTTTACCAGCCCCCAGTAGGTTTCTTGTATGTTCATGGGCATCTCTTTCTTTAGGTTAGGGAAGTTTTCTTTTATAATTTTGTTGAAGATATTTACTGGCCCTTTAAGTTGGAAAACTTCAGACTCTTCTTTTCCTATTATCCTTAGGTTTGGTCTTCTCATTGTATCCTAGATTTCCTGGATGTTTTGGGTTAGGATCTTTTTGCATTTTGCATTTTCTTTGACTGTTGTGTCAATGTTTTCTGTGGTGTCTTCTGCACTTGAAATTCTCTCTTCTACCTCTTGTATTCTGTTGGTGATGTTTGCATCTATGACTCCTGATCTCTTCCCTAAGTTTTCTACCTCCAGGGTTGTCTCCTTTTGTGATTTTGTTATTGTTTCTAGTTCCATTTTTAGATCCTGGATGGTTTTGTTCATTTCCTTTGCCTGTTTGATTGTGTTTTCCTGTAATTCTTTAAGGGATTTTTGTGTTTCCTCTTGAAGGGCTTCTAACTGGTTACCTGTGTTCTCCTGTATTTTTTATGGGAGTTATTTATGCCCTTCTTAAAGTCCTCTATCATCACGAGAAGTGATTTTAGATTCAAAACTTGCTTTTCTGGTGTGATTGTGTATCCAAGATTTGCTATGGTGGGAGAATTAGGTTCTGATAATGCCAGGTAACCTTGGTTTCTGTTGCTTATGTTCTTATGTTTGCCTCCTGCAATCTGGTTATCTCTAGAGCTACCAGCTCTTGCCTATATCTGACTGGAGCCTGTCCTTCCTGTGAATCTGATTGTGTCAGAATTCCTCAGAGTTCAGCTGTCTCTGTGATCCTGTGATTCTGGAATACTGTGATCCTGAGCTCCTGGGTGTGTCAGAGCTCCTGGGAGTCAAGCTCCCTCTGAGACCATGACATTCTGGTGTGTCCAAGCTCCTGGGATCTTTTGATCCTGTGATCCTGGGCATGTTAAAGCACCTGGAAGTCAAGCTTCCTCTGGGTGTTGTGGTAGTGGCTGTGGAGTTTGCACCCAAAGTCTGCTCAGGGAATTGGACCAAACCAGAAGACACTAAGACTTATTTTAACCAAGAATACAACCTATTTTAGAAAAGGTTTCATGGATTGCTGGAAGAATGAATATCCCATTTCTATTGAATTGAAACTGTAGATATCTATGAGTTAGTTTAATGGATAATGCATTTTAAGTCTGGGGGTTTATTTGTTGATGTTTCAATTTAGACAACTTACCTAAAGGCAAGAGTTGAGTATTAAAGACATCCACTGTTACTGTATCAGCATTTATGATAACTTTTATACCAATTAGTGTTTATGAAATTGGGAACTCCAACATTAATTGTCCCATTTATTAATATATAGAGGCCTTATTTATGTCTTCTGGCTAGTTCTGTTTTGATATCTACTTTATCAGATATCAGAAAGCTATACTATATTGTCTTCAGCTTTTGTTTGAATTATAGTGCAGCCTTGATTCTGAGTTTGTGGGTGTCTTTACCAGAGAGTAGTCTTTCTTAGATCCAAGAGGCAGCTATATCTATTTTTGTCAGGTTTTCTTTTGTTGTTTTTGTTTTCTTTTGGTTTGTTATGATTTTGAGCGGAAATCAGATCCAAATTTTAAGCATGCTAGGCCACTGCTATTGAGACAGCTCTAAGATTCCATTTTTTAGACCAATCAATCTGTCTCCATCTTTTTATTGGTGAGGTAGGGGCATTTATATTTAAGGTTATGCACATTGTTTACTAATTTCTTTGTTTTTTTAGCCAGTTGTTTTGTTTGTTTGTTTTTTGTTTTTATTGTTATTTTTTGTTGTTATTGGTTGTAATTTCTTTTTCTTTTCTTTTTGGGGTTTAATCTTGCTGGTTAACTATGTTGAACATAGTGTATTCTGCCATAGCTATGTTTATTCATCTATTTCTCTCATAAAATTTATTTTTCTCTTGTACTTATTATTGAGACTTTCTTCTCTGTATGCAGCATTCCATCTCATATCTTCTACAATGCTGGCTTGGTTGTTATGAACTGCTTCAGTTCATATTTATATTGAAATGACTTTATTTATTCAGGACTTTTCAAAGTTAATTTTGTTGGTTATAGTTTGTTGGAAGTTACTATTTTCACTGCTTGAAACATATTATTTTGTGCCTTCTAGGCTTGTACAGTTACTGATGAGAGCTTTAATAATACCATTATGTCTTCAACATTTTTCTTAGATCTTTTCCTTGCTTTGTTTTTTTTTTATAGATATTTTGACTACAATATTTCACAGAGAGTTTCTTCTCTGGTTATATTTATGTGGGGTAATAAATGCCTATTTCATTTGTATGTTTATTTATTTCTTTAGCTGGAGGAAATTTCCTGGTGAAATTTCATTGAATAAAGTTTCAGTTTCTTCTTCTTATGGATTCTCAGGTTTGGTTCTTTGATCTCAGAGTTCTGGGATCCTAGGATCATGCTCACAATTTTCTGTTCTGGTTTCTAAGTATAAAATGTTGTCAACCTTGTCTTCCATCCCAGATACTCCCTTTTCTGATTGTTTGCTCCTTTGAAAATTCATTGATCATTTTTATTAGTAAACTTTTGAAATCAACATGCCTGATTTTTTCCATTTCACATATCTTTGATTTAAGTAGCTGAAAAGCCATCATCTTTTAGAGAAACCAAATTGCCTTAACTTTTTATATTTCTGATGGTTTTTTTGTAATGCAATTTGCCCATCTACTAGTATCTTCTAGTATTACTGGGGCTGTTCTTGGTGACTAGCTTATTAATCTGGGTTCAATGTTCATGTCCAGTAATTGCTTAGAAAACAAACTTTTGTTGAAACAGTATTACAATGTACAAGATATGGAACTGCACTTGAAGTCATTTAAAGCCCACTAATTTATCACCACTAGCCATTAAGCAGGGAATGTGAAAATTAACACAGAATGTTCTCTGAAATTAACATTGTTTAGAATAAATATGGAAATTGTAAATGAATGAGATAAACAAAGACCACTAATAGAGAAAATAAAGTAGGGAAGCAAAGCCAAACAAAAGAGAAAAAGTAAAAAAGTGGTATAGAGGAAAGAAATAAGGTATAGACTAGGAAAAATTTTCCCAATAATAGGAAAGTTCCAAGAAAATTTTGGTAATTATAAAAGGAGGTTAAAAATGAACTCCTGGATTGTTTTAAAGAAGAACAGAAATAAATATCATTAATAATATAATAAAGCAAGAGAAGAGGGGGGACCATATGAGGATAAAAGAAATATCAAATGAAGAAAGAATTAAAAGGAAAAATATTGCTTAATAATAAAAAGATATATTAACAAAATTAGATGATTGTATGAATGGGTTTAAGACTAAAAACAGCTTTTAAATACAATCAAGTAAACTATTGCTAACGTGGTAACAAAAAGAAAAGGAGTGGGGACACAAAGAAAAAGCAGACACTGTGCATGTGGGAAACCTGTCTTTGTAATTTTAAGAACTAAATATTAACCTGCTGGAGGGATGCAGCTGTAGGTCTCCAGTATACAACTAGAGCTTCTGAGTTGTCAGATTCTTTAGGAATGAATACCAAGTGGAAGAAGGCTCCAGAGGTGGGACACTCACAGAGTTGGGCTTAGGGTTATCCCCATTCAAGGGGATCTACCTTTGTTCATGCTTTCTACTACTAAAGAAGTCTGCTGCCAACTGCATTTTAATCCTTTTTTTCTTTTTTATTATCTTTAATTTTTTTTACAGTTCAGCCATTAATTCCCTTCCCATTCTGCCCTCTGAGAGTTCCTCATCTCATTCCTCCTCCCCATCTCTGAGAAGATGTCCCCATACCTCCCCATACTCCTTCAGGTCTCCCCATTCCCTGTGATCTCAAGTCTCTCAAGGATTAAGTGTGTCTTCTCTCATTAAGGCCAGACCACTGAGTCCTCTGCTATATATGTGTTCCGGGCCTTGGACCAGGTAGTGTATTCTGGTTGGTTGGTGGCTGCGTGTCTGAGAGATCTCAGGGTGTTGGTCCAGGTTTGTTGAGACTGCCAGTCTTCCTGTGAGGTGGCCCTCCTCCTCAACTTTTTCCAACCTTTCACTAATTTATCCACAGGGGTCTCTGACTTCAGACCATTGGTTGGATATAAATATCTGCTTTTGTCTCAGTAGCTTGTTGAGCCTCCCAGAGGAAAGTCACACTAGGCCCTTGTCTGTAAGTACAATCAAGCCTTGGAGCTTCCCCTTGAGATAGGTTCCAATTTGGGCCAATCACTGGACCTCCTTTCCCTCGTTCTCTTCTCCATTCTTGTCCCTGCAGTTCTTTTAGACAGGAACAATTCTGAGTCATAGCTTTTGACTGTTTTATGGCAACTCCATCCTATCACTTGATGCCCTGTCTTTCTGCTGGAGGTGGATTCTATCAGTTCCCTCTCCCACTGTTAGACATTTCATCTAAGATCTCTTCCTTTGAGTCTTAAGATTCTCTCCCCTCCCAGGTCTCTGGTACATTCTAGAAGGTCCCTCACCTCCCCCCTCTTGAGGTTGCATATTTACAATCATTTTGCTGGCTCTCAGGGCTTTACTCCTGGTCTCCCCCCACCCCAATACCTGGTCATGTTTCCCTTTTCCCATGGTCCATCCCCTCTCACACCCAGTTCCCTCCCTCCCTTTAATCCTGCCAGCATCTGCCCCATACCTGTCTTTTTTACTGGTTTTCAGAGCTACCTCTCACCCTGCTTCTAGGGAAAAGTAAATTTAGGGCCTCTGTCTTGTGGCTGTTCTTCTTTCTCAGGCTTCCAGAATAACTTTATGAAACAGTAAGTTCACTTTCAGGATAGGACACGACCATGTCATCACACTTATAGAGAGTGACAGAAATATCCTATTCCACTTCTGAACCATCTACTCGGAAAATTACTGTCTCATCAAACCCCACATTGTTATTGAGAACTTTGAGATCTGTGGATAGGACACCAATCTATTTATACCAAGGCTATCTGGTTTACCTTTGTATAAGTCTTTTATATCTCTGTGAAGAGAACCTCACATAATTCAGTTTGGCTTCCTTTCTATGTGAATTGTCTGTCTTGCAACTGTCTTTCAAGGTTTCTTAAAACTGTTCTCATGACTTTCAGATAGTCTAGCTCTCTTTCTCTTTTTGGAATAAAATCTGTTGTTCCTTTCCAATTCTTGTCCTTTACTAGGTTACACATAATCTGCCATCTTACTCAAATTCTACCTTGTCGGCTTTTTTTCAAAACACAATTTTTGTTTTCTAAAAGAATGTATAATATTTATTATGTTTATATTTTATTTAGTTTTCCCTTGTTCCACTAAATGATAAATGAATGTAAACACTTTGAAGGCTAGACTGTCATAACTTTAACTAATATTTCTCAACATTATAGAACTATGCTTTATATATGATTGGTATTCCAGGATTATTTATGAAATGACTGAATGAAAATATTATTCCCACTGTTACCCTTCTTGGCACAAAATAGTTACTGAATATCTAAACAAAAGGACCAGAAAATATTAATGGATATGACAAGCAATTTATACATGTTGAAGGAAAATTTCAGCACAGACTTTAATATGGACACAAGCCCCCAAATATAAATCAAAATATTATTCAAAGAATGACTAATTATTTCCAGGCATTGGCACTTGTAGTTCATTCCTTGGCTGTGAAATAAGTCCTCCTGAAGCTTATATCTTTCCCACACTAGAAGTTAAAAATTGAAGTTAAACAAAATTTGTGGTTTAAACAGTTTCTAGAAGATAATTTCTGGCATGAATGTCCATATCCTAATATAACAAGAGGGGAACAGAATCTAGCGTTTTTCTATCAGTGATTTAAAATAGTCATTCAAATCCATGTGTTCAGAAAATGTTAACTAATGAAACAGAGTATGTAAATACTGACTGTGACCATAAATGTGTTAATCAGCTTTTTAAAAGCCTTGGTTTTCAAATAATGAATTAACATGTAAAATGCATTATGCATAACAGTGAACTAGAATTAAATTAGAATTAAATAGTTTAAAATATTTGAAAATATACAATTTTAACTTTAATGTGAAAATTTGACTTTGGCTGAAGTGAATTTTCAAACAGTCTTCTGTTCTGACCTTTTCCAAAACAAATGAATCATGGGCAATCTGAATGAATGGCTGACTTTTTTTCCAGAAATACATCAAACTGTAGCCATTTTTCCACCATTACCTTGTGGCAAGAAAGGGTATTGACAAGCAATGACAGCTACTTTAACTTAATGATTTTGCCATGATATTCATCTTTCTGTACCGACCAGCATTTTATTTTCTCTTCGTCCAAGAGACTGTCTGGCTGATTAGCTTTGGAGCCATGAGGTTGGATCAGCCTAGGTCATTAGCAGTATGACTTGCACAGTCATACAGATGGGTACTGATGACAAGGACCCAGGACTGGGTATTTTCAAGTCTACCCTACTCTGTTCTCCTGCCCTAATTTTTCTACAGCTTTGAAGCTTGCACACAGTTTTAATGATGAAACTAATTTTAATACTGCCTTTCTCCAAGAGAAGGTGCTACTTAGTTGTTCAACTATTTCCTACAAATGGAAATATTCCCTTCTAGAGGAAGAAGGAAGGTTCAAAAGTGTGGAGGTTTTAATGAGGATGTCCCTCCCATAGCATAATATATTTGAATTTTTGGTCCGCTGTTGGTAGGACTGGCCTTGGTGGTGGTGATGTGTTGTTGATGGTAGGCTTAAGGCTTCTAAAGCCCACATTATTCCTAGGTCTCTCCCAACCCCCACTCTCTCTCTCTCTGCCTTCAACTTGTGGATAATTTGTAAATTCTCAGCTATTTCACTAAGTCCATGCCCACTCCCTTGTTCCCTACTATGATGATCACAGACCTACCTTCTGAAACTGTAAGCAAGCCCCATTCAACCAGTTTTCTTTCTCGGTTTCCTTAGTCATGTTATCTCTTAACATCAACATGTAAATAACTAAGATGTTAAGACTTGGGAAGCTATGAAGAATGAAGCACACAAAGCTCAGAAAGTTGAAAAGGTTACTAGGCCCCTTCTTCAAGTAAGGTAAGCCATGATACTTGGTTGGGGAGGAGACTTCCCACCAACTTAGCTGCAGATAAATTATACATGGATTTCAAGGGACGCGGAGTTCATGAGTAAGTAGTACCCATGCTGTACTGGCATCTTCAATGGAGTAGCTGTCTTTGTGCCACCCACTGCACTTGTAAGTAACCCCTCCCTTAATGGCTCTATAAATAACTCCAATACAGACAGTAAATGAATGTCCACATCCCAAGGAAGACTTGAGACTATGGTGATGTCTGTTTTCCACATGAAACAATGCTCTCAAAGAAACAATGTAACTCAAAATACACAGATCTTTATCTACTTTTTCTGAAAACACTACAGTGTTCTGTAACTTTTAGCAAAGTAATAAATGAAAAGTTCAGGTGACAAGGAAAAAATTTCAATTGCAAAATATATAAGAAATAAAAATTTCAATAATATAATATATATTACATATAATATACTAAACACATATATATTTATACTTATATAATATAGAAAATAAAATATATATTTCTTTTATAAATTATTTATACAAATATTTATTTTTTTACATTGCTACAGAATTTGATAGAAATTTAAAGATTTTTTTAATTTATCTGAATTTATTAACATATAAAAACATATTTTAAGTAAATAGAATTAAATCACATTCTTGTTTCCCTTTTGT
>JADRCD010190445.1:0-45251 GCA_019843815.1 Montemys delectorum
GAGAGAGAGAGAGAGAGAGAGAGAGAGAGAGAATAGTCATGATAAAATGACTTCTAATAATCTGCTGTTCTCATAGACCAGTGCTTTAATTGGCCATCCTCAGAGAAGCTCAATGGCAACAGAGATCCACAACCAAACAGTTGATACATACACACTTACACACAGAAACAGAGACAAGCAAATGCACACACATACACACAGAGACAGAAATAGTCGGAGAGGGATAGACACAACATGCACAGAGAAAGAGACAGAGACAGAGACCCACAGAGAGAGACAGAGAGAGATAGACAGGAACATATTGGAAGATAAAGCTATAAATGGGATAGTTCTGTCAAATTCGTCCATTTAGTGTTCAGGGGAACCCACTGAAGAAGAGAAAGAAAGAATGTAAGACCCAGAGAAGATGGAGGAAACCTGGAGAACCACATCTGTTCTCTAAATCAACTGAAGAGAGTTCATACAAACTCACAGAGACTGAAGCAGCAACCACACAAGAGTCTGCACCAGGTCTTCTGTGTATATACTATGCCTCTCATTTTAGATTTTTATGAGACTCATGAGTGTGGGAATGAGTAGGTGTCTCATTCTGTGTTTTTTCTTGGGATGTGTTTCTTCTTTTGGTTTGCCTTGTCCAACAATATTGTGACAGCTTTTTTTTTTTTTAAATCTCATTATATTTTGTGTTGTTTTTGTTGTTATCTCTTAGAAGCCTGATCTGTTATAATGAGAGACAGAAAAAGAGTAGATCCAGATGTGAAGTGATGTGTGGTATAACTGGAATGAATAGAGGAAATAGAAACTAACCAGATTATATTGTATGAGAAAAGAAGCACAAACAGAAAAAAAATACCTAGATAATTTCAAAGTGATAATTTTAAAAACTACTGTATGTCATTGCATTTATAAGACTAAACTTTAAATAATTGTAAATGCTATTCCATTTCTGACACTTCCATATCAGAGATATACTGTCCCCACACCCACTTAAAAGAATCAGTACTCCCCTACTCACAACCATGTTTCTTTGTCCTTTAGATCTAGTATAATCTGCTTCCTGAGTGATGTAGTAACCAACAGGCTACTATACTTATCCAGCATGCAATATTTTCATTTATTCATTATTAACTAAAAAACAGCTGAAAGTATCACAATATCACAGTTATAATTTTCCAAGATAGCCAGAGGAAAAGAATTGAGGAACTGAATATAAGCCACCACAGACATGCCCAACTCAGTACAGGGGAATAAAAATCACTTATTCAATATATTGTTCTCAGAAAACTATTATGCACACAGAATGATGAACATATATATCTTTTGTTTTATGATTTGATGTACATCTCTATTTTGATTACAAATTCTATATTTTAGTGGAAGTATTGATGCTAATACGGTTATAATTTTTTTGAGGCAGGGTTTCTCTGTATAGCTCTGGCTGTCCTGGAATTCACTCTGTAGACCAGGCTGCCCTCTAACTCAGAAATCTGCCTGCTTCTGCCTCCCAAGTACTGAGACTAAAGGCATGTGCCACCACCACCCGGCATGGTCATAAATTTTAAAATAATATAAGTTGACATAATTAATTGACTGAAATACATTTTCAGGAATAATTCTATAATCTAAAACTATTAATGTGGATTTAAATGCTTAAACTCCTTACTTTTTCTTCCCCACAGTGACAATCAGTCACAATATACTAATTTCTGGAAATATTTTATTACATATACTTCAGAAATCATACAGGGAATTCTTTGATTTCTGTGTCTTTCAAATTACATGTTAGTTTAACACAGTTTTGTAAAGGGGTATAATTTAAAATACACACTATACATTTCTACATATGCATTCACAAGCAGAGTTGTATTTACTTAACAGAAATACATACTCTTTTTTAAATGCAGTTTTAGATAAATACTATTAAGTTCTTTGACTTTGATTTATGAACCTATTACAAAATATGATTTACGAAAGGACTGACTCTCATGGGGAATAGGCTGCATATCTATGCACTAAAAATGTTAAAATGTCTGCAAAGAAATTCTTTCTAATTATCTACAATATAAATATGAAATATTTTTTCTTTGGCTTGAGCTACTGTTTAACTCTGAATATTTATGACAGAATTAAAAATAAACATAAGATGGATTCAAAGGCTGAAAAATTAAAAGTGTTGTAGTAAACTTCATTAATTCTGAAACAGAAGAAGAACATAACATTAAAACAGGATCACAAACACATGTGCTACAGATAGGAAAATAGTAAATTCCAGTAAGGAAATTCAGTAGCGAAATGCCTTGGGTATTACACAAATAATTAAAAATATTTGACTGGTAAATATGAATAAATCTTATAATTGTTTTATGATCTTTCACCTCATTTTTTGAAGAACAACTAGAGAATCTTAAAAAAAGTAATAATTTAAGGTTAGTTTTTACATGATCCATACAAGAGGACTCCTAGACATGCATAGGCTGTGGTAATATTATGCATATTTTATACACATATGTCCTTTATAATATACAATACTTGGTATCTCTTCTTTTAGTTTCCATATCATCAGTCCGTAGAAGAAAACATGCTACTTTCATTTGATGTAAGGAGAATGTTCTCATCAGCTCAGAGGAGGATAAGGAGCAACTTTATTTGTTTGTTCTGATGTTCATTCCACACCACTGACCTCCAACATGCTGCCCAAGTTCGACCCCAAGTAGATCAAAGATATGTACATAAGGTGCATCAGAGGCGAGGCTGGCAGATTGACACCACATCCACATTGGCCTACAAGATCAATCTCCTGGATCTTTCTCCAAAAAAGTAGATAATAACATTACCAAGGCAACAGCAGCAGAGAGCAGAGGCTGTTCGAAAGGTTTGAGATGAAAGTAAAAGTGCCTACTTTGAGCAGCCAGACCTGGATGGAGGTGATGTGTTCTGTCTCTGCCCTGATTATCAAAGTACTTCAGTAGCCATGGAAACAGAAGGAAGCAGGCAAACATTAAACACTGAAGAAATAAATCTTTCTTTCTCTTAATGAGATTGTTGATACTGCTCAGCAGATGCCATATTAATCTTTAGATAATAAACTTTCTGGAACTCTCAAGGAGAGCCTGGGTCTTGTATGTGGGCTGAAATGTGGATAGCTGCCACCTTGATGACACTGTGGATGACATCACCAGTGGGTCATCCCACTCCTTAAGCATCAGGACAAAATATTTCATTGAAATATCATCTGACAAAAAGATTCTAGTTCTTGTCCCAACTATTATATGATTAGGAAATAGAGCAAGAAAGGATGTAAGTGCCACATGTAGAATTTTATTCTTTTAACAGTATATGTGAAACTATAGATATATCTATCTCTTTAACTGAAATTAATAAGCCTTGACATTCTCAATTTTCTTTTGAGAATATGAATATAGTATTGCTGTTAGGATTTTTCTTATGTCGTATCCTTTCATACTTATGTCACTAGATACTTATATTCAGACCAAATATGTAATGTGGTTCATTATGTTCTGGATTCTAAAGTCCTGTTAAGGAGCAGATAATTATGTCTACATTTCTAATATTTTAAATTATAGTAACAAAACCTAAAGCCTATGTAAGCAGGGATCTATTTTCATTACCACTCTAAGCTGATCCACTACATTAAGTACATGTAAACATAAAGAGCCTGAATTGTTAATATATATTCCTTAAAGTTCATAATCTTGACCAATACAATGAGGTAATTCCCACTTTATTTTTATAAATTCATATTTTAATGTACTGCTAATCTATGATTATCCAAAGTTATGAGATATCATTTTAATCACATTGAAAACAAAACTCATGTATCATAATTGAAATAATTTTTGTGACAGAATAAAAATGTCACAATATATTTAGAAATAGTCAAGTAATTATCTAATCACTAATTTATAACTTGGAAATGTTTCTTTTATGTTCAAGGAAATTTGAGAAATATTCTACTATACTAATAAAATTTTACTCAGTCCACCTTATACAAACATTTTGAATTGATAGCCTACAACAAGAAAATGATTTCCCACTCAGAAAGCATAAATGTAAAAGTTTCAAGAAATTAAGAAGAAAATAAGTTAACTAAAATACAATATAAGGTGAAATAAATGTTGGGAAGAGGAAGTACAAGTAGCTAGAAACTGTTCCTTTGCTTGTTTATTTTATTGTACATGTCTTATCCTTAGCAGAAGGCCACTATCAAGATATCTGACAACAAATGGAGAAAATATGGGGAAAGGAGAACAGGTATTCACTACTGGTGGGAGTTGAATTTAATACAGCTATTTTTAACTCAGGAGGAATGTTCTTAAAAATTGAAAACAGAACAACCATAAGACCCATCTTCTGTAGTTCCAAGCATATACCCAAAGAACTCCATATCCTACCATAATAATCTTTTAATTTTAAGTCTAAAAAATTTTCATGTCAAAATAAAGTTTTCATCTACTGTAGGACTCTACATTATTGTTTCAAACATAGGACTATCATTCTGCCCTTTAGTTGACAAGACATGTATGCAAAGTTCAATTGTTAATACAATAAACTAAGCATGCATTGTGCACAATGCACAAACTGTATTGTTACTTAACTGATGCTGGACATGTTAATAGTTTTTGAGAAGAGGCAAATATATGTAAATTGGCCCCAGACTATCTTGATCTAACTTATCATATAGACACCTTCACTATGTCTCACTCATAGTGATAGGATTCACCTGTCTTCACCACCACAAAAGTTCAATTCTACCCGCAAACTCTAGGTGTTCCTATTTCTTTATCTCATGATCTTTCTATAATTGCATCCAACCACCTTGTTAGCAGATTGTGATGTTCCAAGACATGTACATACTACCTCTTTAGTCTTTCCTACATATCTTTTCATTTCTACACTAGATTGCCTAGAGTTGGTAGTGGAATAGAAATTTGCCCAGAATGAGTAATCAAATAGAAATCACAACTGAGCTTACCTTAGTCTACTGACAGCACATGATCAAGCTATGTAGTTCATTCATAAATATATATTTATAGGTTACTATTCTTATCTTCCTTTGTTTTAAATAATTACAAGGACCTGATATCTTTTAATTCACATCAAGGATAGTAAGTGAACTTAAAAATATTTATTATACATGTGAGAAAAATAATAAAGACAAATACCATTTCTGATTCCTTACCTTATTAATTTTCATCTTTATCTCTTCTCTCTATGCTGACTGAAAGCCATATTTTTTAAGTTTCCTACACATATATAATATGTCAATGCTAACAGTAGCACATACTTTCAAAATACTTGTGCAAAGAAGGCAAGAAATTTATCATAGAACCAAAGCTGGACTTAAATTCAATCTGGAATCACTGAATTTACTAATCATCCTCAGAGCAACAGGAGGTCTCACAGAAGATAAACTTAACTTACCTGTGTGGGGGATTCATATAGTCATAAACATGTAAAAAACTAATGGTAAAATTTTTAGAATGAATGTAAAAGTCAATGTTTTAGTCAAAATTAGCTCTTTATTTAAATATTATTTTTTTTAGATATTTTGTATATTAACATTTCAAACGTTCTCCCCTTTCCTGGTTTCCCCTTTGAAAACACCCTATTCCCTCCCCCCTTACCTCCCTCACCAACCGGCCCTCTCCCACTTCCTGGCCCTGGCATTCCCCTACACTGGGGCATAGAACCCTCACAGGACCAAGGACCTTTCCTCCCATTTATGACCATCCTTTGCTACATATGCAGCTGAAGCCATGAGTCCCACCATATGTACACTTTGGTTGGTGGTTTTTGTCCCTGGGAGCTCTGGGGGTACTGGTTAGTTCATATTGTCGTTCCTCCTATGGGACTGCAAAACCTTTCAACTCCTTGGGTCCTTTCCCTAGCTCCTTCATTGGGGACCATGTGCTCAGTCCAATGGATGGCTGTGAGCCTCTACTTCTATATTAGTCAGGAACTGGTAAAGCATCTCAGGAAACAGCTATCTGTATAAGGCTTCTGTCATATAGCACTTGCTGGCATCTACAGTAGTGTCTGGGTTTGGTGAATTTATATAGGAAGGATCCCCAGGAGGGGCAGTATCTGGAGGTCATTCCTTCAGTCTCTGCTCCACACTTTGTCTCTGCAACTCCTTCTATGGGTCTTTTGTTTCCTCTTCTAAGAAGGATCGAAGTATCCACACTTTGATCTTCCTTCTTCTTGAGTTTCATGTGGTTTATGGATTGTATCTGTGGTATTCCAAGCTTCTGGGCTAATAACAACTTATCAGTAAGTGCATACCATGTGTGTTCTTCAGTGATTGAGTTACCTCACTGAGGATGATATTTTCTAGTTCCAGCTGTTTCCGAAGAGGCTCTGCCAGTGCCCAACTAATACAGAAGTGCCACGCAGACCTTGCGTGACAGCAGTATTTGAGGCAAAACCTTCAAGGAAAGGCAGTCTCTTGCACCCGCATTGTCGCCTGGCACCCCCTAACTCAGAGGTAGCTCAGATATGTCCTCGTACTCTTGTGCTAGATGTCCACCAAAATATGACAGCTAGAGAAAAAATCAGACATTTCTCTCTGACCTTTTACCAATGTTCCAACATCTTAGTCAAACCCTGACTTAGAAGTTACCCACCCAGACTCATTGCCTCTGGCATTGTTAGGGAAATAAGGAAGGGAATACAGCACTGAAGCTTATAGAATGGAGACTAATCCCAGGAACTAGTTTAACAAGGATCCCCTGGGGCTAACCTCCACTAGCCCAGAAGATTAGAATAGTGGGCAGTTTTACCTAGGATGGGCAGGACTTTGAGCGAGTGTGAGTGTGAGAGACAGTGTGCAGCAGTTAGTTTTTCTAGATAGAGGAGTCTGCATTGAGCAGTTTGGACTCAGTCCACAGCACCCCAGGACTCTGGCTGGGCCCATGTGGCCCGAGCGTGTTCAGAGCCTGGGGGGTGCTGAACCAGACCAGAGGAGATGGCTGCTGTTTTTAGACCCAGTATATTTTAGGTAGACTCATATGTACCTCGACTATTGAGCTGCTAGATTTTTTATTATCTCTTTTACAATGATTATAAGAATCTCATGCCATCTTTTAAAAATATATATTTAAATAACACACTTCGTGTGTCGAGTCTGATTTCCAACCCAGCCAAATCCTGTGCACACTTGGCCAAGACCCATAGTCCCGCGGAACACAGGGTCCCCGCAAGAAACCCCCGGTCCGTGGCACAGAAGTAGAGGCTCACAATCATCCATTGGACTCAGCACAAGTTTCCCCAATGAAGGAGCCAGAGAAATGACCCAAGGAGCTGAAGGTGTTTACAGCCCCTTAGTAGAAACAACAATATGAACTAACTAGTACCCTCAGAGCTCTCAGGAATTAAACCACCAACCAAAGAGTACACATGGTGGGACTCATGACTCCAGCTACATATGTAGCAGAGGATGGCCTAGTCAGTCATCAAAGGGAGGAGAGGCCCTTGGTGCTGTGAAGGTTCTATGTCCCAGTGTGGGGGAATGCCAGGGCCAGGAATTGGAAGAGGGTGAGTTGGTGAACAGGGTGTGGAGGGAGGGAATAGAGTTTCTTTTTTTAGAGGGAAAACGAAGAAACAGGATATCACTTGAAATGTAAAGAAAATATCTAATAAAAAATAAAAATAAAAAAGAATTTCATAAATTCATTGTTTTTAATGGCTGAATATACTCTAATTGTGTATATGTATCACATTTTCTGCATCCATTCCCTTCATGATAAAAGTCTTGGAAAGATGGGGAATTCAAGGCCCATACTTAAACATAGTAAAAGCAATATACAGCAAACCAGTAGCCAACATCAAACTAAATGAAGAGAAACTTAAAGCAATCCCATTAAAAACAGGGACTAGACAAGGCTACCCACTCTCTTCCTATCTATTCAATATTGTACTTGAAGTCCTAGCCAGAGCAATTAGACAACAAAAGGAGATCAAAGGGATACATATTAGAAAGGAAGAAGTCAAATTATCACTATTTGCTGATGATATGATAGCATACTTAAGTGACCCCAAAAATTCTACCAGAAAGGTCCTAAACCTGATAAACAACTTCAGCAAAGTAGCTGGATATAAAATTAACTCAAGCAAATCAGTGGCCTTCCTCTACACAAAGGATAAACAGGCAGAAGAAATTAGGGAAACAACACCCTTCACAAGAGTCACAAATAATATAAAATACCTTGGTGAGACTCTAAGCAAGTAAAAGATCTGTATGACAAGAACTTCAAGTCTCTGAAGAAATAAATAAATATTATTTCATTACTTATTAAAGAAAATAATAACAAATCCTAAATAATGACTTGTTTAAAAAACAGATGGTAAGTAAGAAAAATATGGGAAATAATGTCATGTTAGCCAGGTTTTCTAAAAGGCCATTTATAAGTTATAGTTTTTTAATTTTAAAGAATTGATATAATTACATCTCTCCAATTTATTTTCATCTTTGTTTTCCTTTCCATTGAACACTTGCCCTACCTCTGAAGTTCATGTCCTCTATTTCTTCATTGTGATTATATTATATATACATATATGTTTTTAAATATAACCTGTACAGTTTGTATACTGTTACTTATATCTATATTTTGTAAGGTTGGGAACCTGAGAAGGGCTAGCAAAAGGCATCAGGAGAGAACTTTGATAAGTGATAGATAAGAACAAAATATTTTGATTTAAATGTAAGAAATGCCACAATAAACTCTACTAATTTATTTTCTAATTTAAAAGATAAATTGGAGAAAAGAAAGATAATAGTGATAAAAATAATAGTGACTGATAGTAAATTTATAGAAATAATTTGGCAATAAACTTAATATTATATAAAAGTTTTGATTAAATCAGCAGTAACTAGTTATATATAAATATTTGAAGATAAATGAGTTCATTTACCTTGGTAAAGGTAAGTATGCATCAATTTTGGCTGAAAAAGTATTACAGTTTAAATATTTTGAGGGGAATCTACTATGGTGAATTGTTTTCTGTTCAGTGAGTGATATGTATTGTAAGAAATTCCAACTCTTTTATGTTAAATATATATTTGATACAGTATATAATTTGTGATTTACAATAGATAAATTACTACATATTTCTAGTAGGTAACTCATAGACCTTTAGAAGACACCTTCAATTGTTAGAAACTCTAAAGTCAAGTGTAGACTGCGGCAATATGAATCAGTACTAGTTTACTACACAAACATTGATATGTGACATTTATTTAAGTTTCTGTCCATTGTCTTTTTTATGTACCATGGTCTCTGTTAGGCTTATCTCTAAGGTGACATTTTTGTTACCATTCAGTAACTGCAACAACAAAGTGCCATACACTGGGTTTTTTAAAAATAAAAAATGTGTTTTCTCGTGGATCTGTTTTCTGAAATCTCAAGAATAGGATTAGTTTCTTCATTTTGGTATATGCTGGGAGAGAAAGTGATTTTGAATGTGTTCTCCATTAACCAGGCAAAAATGAATGAAGAGCTAGATTATTTAACCTGCCTAGAAACAGAAGAATATTTACCGCTATTTACACATCATAGGTAATTTTCTTTATCAAAATTATATATATTTCACCTCCTCCAAGGTCTATGAGTGAAATTCTATATCAAATGACATAGTATCAAGGTAATAGCATATACACTTGATCCGGAACTCTATCACTTTTACATAGTTATATACTTCCTGGGTCATAGATTCATTTTGTGTGTAAGTGTAAATTTTTTTTTTTTTTTTACTTTTTAAATTTTATTTTATTTTTTTTTAATTAGGTATTTTCTTTATTTACAAGTACATTTTCCCTTTCCCATTTTCTCCTCCAAAACAAACAAACAAACAAACAAACAAAAACAAGAACAAACCCCTTTTGCCTCCCCCCTTCCCAATGCCTGTCCCCCCACCCTCTCCCACTTATTGGCCCTGGCATTCCCCTACACTGGGGCACAAAACCTTCACAAGGCCGAGGTCCTTTACTCCTATTGATGATCGAATTTGCAATCCTCTACTATATACCTGCTGCCAGTACATTCAATCCCACCCTGTATAGTCCTTGATTGGTGGTTGGGTCCCTGGGAGCTCTGAGGTGTAAATTTTTATTTCCATTTAAATTACTGAATTTGTCATATTGTACTATTTCCTCACCAGTGTCATTTTAAACATAAGTGACCTCTTATGTCAATCTCAAAGAATACCTGTTGACAATGTGAACTTCATTATATGAGTTTGTGGAGACGTGAAACATCCCAAAAGGTGCCCCGTATTTCCTGCCTATAGCTTTCATCTCATGACATTCTGTTTCTTTGGATGTTTTCAGGGCCATGAAAAATTATCTTATTTCATTCTGCTGATTAGATTCTTAATTGATCAAGGTGTTAATACCAACAACAGCAAAAAAGAATTTCCAATATAATTGCCTCAATCAGGTGAGGCCTAAGCTCTAAGAATCTACTCTTGCTGGCCTCCAAGTGTTTTGGAAATATAGAGAGAACACACTGATGATTCTTGGCATCCATCATGGTACTCTGGGGACACATAATGAGTAAAAATGATGTCAGAAGCAACGCTGAGAAGAAAAGAATTATTTTAACCATGTGAGTTTAGAACAATACCAGATTCACATCTGGCTCACCAGCTGTTGCATCTTGATGAGAATCAGCTAATTCTTATCCCATGAAAACTGGAGATAATGTATTTCTATTACTTTAAGATACGAATTTTGTGAAAATTGATGCTCAACCATAGAAAATTCATTCATGACTAAAAGTAGAATGGATGATCATTGTGAACAAAATTTCTCATGAATAACCATCAATCAATATGGATACGTAAGATTAATAAATAGCATATTATGGATGTTCTGTGTCTGAGGTCTGAACATCTTAAACATCACGGTAAATATTTTAGTCTATATTAATTTTATTTTTATTATAAATCTTATTTGAATTTTATCTTTTTTCCAGGTTTCAGTATCATTTTATTCAATAATATAGTTTGTTTGATTATCAAATGCAAAGGTTTTACTTTTTCATTTTTGTTGACACCTAAAAATTGCACATTTTAGTTGTGTTCAATGTCCTATATTCATGTGTATAAACAGTTTTGACTGACAGAAAACATATTTTTTTTATCTTCTGTAAGCCACATACTAAATCGATTTATAGGTTTCAATATTCTACTTTTGGGAAGACATATTCAAAAAGTACCATGACATTCAATTTTGATTTCCCTTTCAAAAGAAAAAATATAATGTATGCTAATGTTATTTTAAAATTATTAAATATTCTGACTATGAGCACCCAATTACTCCAGTCTTCACTAAACCTTACTTTAGCAGGCATCAGATAGGTAATTTAAATCAAATATATGTAAGAAAACATGCACACATAGGCAAAAGGAAATGCAAAATAGTCACAATTACACTAATAATGCCATCCTCAAACAATTTAATATAATTTTAAAATAGGAGCTAGGAATTCACATGTGCAGCCAAGATAAATAGAAACAGGATGTGGTCTCCCACAATGATATGAACTGTGTTTATTACATATGGACAGAGTTGAGGACTAATATCATTATGGAAATACCACGTTGAACTTTAATAGAACGTTTTTTACCCCTTTCCCAATATCTCATAATGTCATTCTGATGTGGCATCTTCTTAGAAAGTAACTTAATAGGGCCATATCAACTCCAATAAAAATGTACCCTCTGGTTTCTTTAAAAGATAATTTACCTGAAGTGGGTAGGAACTCAACAGTAGCACTAACAGAGTCAACTAACTTAGCCCCTTGGCGCTCTCAGAGATTGAACCACAAACCAAAGAGCATACATAGGATGGACATTGCCACCCCTACACTCCTCCCTGCACATCTGTAGCAGATGTGCAGGTTGATCTTCATGTAGGTAGTGAATAACAGTGTGGGGAAGGCTGGGGCACTAATTCCTAAAACTTTTGTAGACTCTGTTCCTTTATCTCAGCTGTCTTGTCTGGCTTCAGTGGTAGAATCAGCACCTAACTTTGCAGGGACTTGATGTGCCAGGGTAGGGAAGGATACCCACAGGGGAGGGGAAGGGGGCTCCACTCTTTGAGAGGAGGAGAAGAGGATGGGTGGGGATTCTTGGATGGTGTCAGTATTATGTTAGGTAAGGGCTTGGTATCTCTGGCTCATTATTACTTTTTGAAGATCCCAGACTGGTGGAACTGTATTCCCAACACGGAAACTGTCACAGAAGGATTGCCACAAATTCAGAGCCACCCTAGACTGCATAGTCTATACAAGAAATTCATGGTTATAGGATGAAGCTCTGTATCAAAAGATTATTTTTAAAAGGGACATATATAGCAAAATCTGGCATGGGAGAATAAACATTCTGTGAGTTTTGTAAAAATCAGCCCACATTTGCCTCTTGAAATTCCAAAAGTTTGTGTGGAATGTCATACTGCCAAAAGAGAAAAAAAATTCATAGCTCTTGACACATCAAATATCACATGCAGGCAGTAAGCAATTGCCACTCTCAGACTACACCTGTTTCAATCTCACTTTCTACAAAATCATATTTCTAAAAAAAAAAAAAAAGACTGTATAGTTTGAATATGGTTCGCGATCTGACTTTAATTTCTGAAATCCACATATAAAGCTGGATGTGGTGATTGGAATCCATAATTTCCAGCACTTCTTGAACTGGAAGGCAGAGTCCCAAGATTCTGCCGGAATCTATACAGGGAAGTTTGAATAGATCAAATAGCTACTAAAAGTGCATACATTCTGCCTCAGATCCAAGCTGGAGGGACAGAATGGCATTTGGAAATGTTGATTCCTGCCAGCTTACCAGGCCATGACATGCATGTGATCGGACACACAAATGCATACACTGTTAGATATTTAAAAAACTCGCACTCCTTAGAGATAATTTCTCTGTGTAATTTTAGCATTATTTTACATCAATGAACATATTCAAGGCCATCCATATTAATCAATATAAATTAGGTATTAATATAGTTTTTAAACACTCAGTTACTCTTTGTTAATTCAGAAGTAATAA
Organism: Montemys delectorum; assembly: GCA_019843815.1. Lineage (NCBI taxonomy): Eukaryota > Metazoa > Chordata > Mammalia > Rodentia > Muridae > Montemys > Montemys delectorum. The sequence continues at coordinate 13,075 of JADRCD010190445.1, forward strand.
TAGTGATACTAAATTTTGTTTGTGAATGACATAAAGCATGGGAGTGAAGATGACAATAATTAAGGATATAGACTAGAAAATGGTCTATTTGGGGAACTACATAACTATAATTCCTACACTATGGTGATTCCATTCTTCTCCACATAAACACACATACATGTAATGAAAATAAAACAAAATCTTTCAACAGGAAAGCGTGCTTTGTTTTTCTGCTATGCTTTCAAACTTGTTTTCTTTTTACATAATAATACTTTTGTAATGTTTGTACCCACAATGTTTCTTTCTATTTTAAGATGTGACCTTTTATACGATTTTTACCCCTTTTGAAGTAAATCATTACCTTAAGAAAATTCTTATGCAACATTGTAAAAAAATAGCCTTATACTTTAAATGCCAGTGACTAAGTTGAAATATAAATTCATATGTAGGAGAAATAGCTGGAAGATTGAATATTTCTGTCCATATGATACAGGATTAAGGTTATCTGGAGTAGAGAAATTTTGAAGTTGTTATATTTTCTGTCAAATGAAATAATTAAATACAAACTACTCAGTTTGTATTTGTCACTTAATATGTCTTTTCACTTTTATGATTGTTCTTAGAATAATTTTAAATATATAGTTTTTTAAAAATATTTTTCGTTCTAAGGAGCTGCAAACTCTTCATCTCCATACATCCTTTCTCTAACTCCTTCATTGGGGACCGTGTACTCAGTTCAATGAATGGCTGTGAGCCTCTACATCTGTATTAGTCAAGTATTGTCAGAGCCTCTCAGGAGGTAGCTATATTTAGGCTGGATTGTCCTTCCTTCAGTCTCTGCTCCATAGTTAATCTCTGCAACTCCTTCCATGGGTATTTGGTTTCCCCTTTTAAGAAGGAATGGAATGTCCACCTTTTGGTCTTCCTTCTTCTTAAGTTTCTTGTGGTTTGTGGGTTGTTCTTCCTGTATTCCAAACTTCTGGGCTAATAACCACTTATCAGAGAATGCATACCATGTGAATTCTTTTGTGATTGGGTTACCTCACTCATCAGGACCAATAAGTGGGAGAGGGTGGGGTGACAGGCATGGGAAGGAGGAGGCAATAGGGGTTTGTTCTTGTTGCTTTTGTTCATTTGTTTGTTTGTTTTTTGGAGGGGGAACTGGGAAAAGAGAAATTTACATGCAAATAGAGAAAATATCTAATAAAAAATATATTTCCTCTAGAAAGAAAATACTCTCTGTTGACATACATTGTATTTGTCTCATTACATTATGAACAATTGTGCCAAGAATGTCCTTTCGTTAGATTTGGTTTTATACTTACATCTGTTTAATTCATGAATATTATCCCTGTAATTTACAAAGTAAACAAAATTATATACAAGAAAGTTTAAAATTTAACTCCTTGGATTGAAACTGGAAAAAAGCCACATCTTTATTTTAATTTGGCATGTTGAAAGTGGTGATGGATATTTAGCTTGGTGAATACCTTTGGATGGGCAAAAGATGGAAATAATTTTACAGTTGATTTGGTGGTAGAAACTGATATTGTATAAGCACATTTAAAATTACTCATTATCGTGAACAACTGAGTTTTTAAATAACAAAAGAAAATTTTATATGACGTTCTAGGTTATTAACTACACTGTTATTGTTTTTCAACACAGTGAATATTTTCTATGTTGTTGAAAGACTAGCAGGGAAAGATGGAAATTTTTTTTTTAATATAATAGCAGTCACTATTTAAATACTGACTTGAGCTAAGGTGGGACCAGCCTGGAGGCACAGGCCACAGAAGCATCAGAGCAGCTGGGACAGGGTCCTTTCTACCTCCGTCTACAGCCAGGAGGTACGCCTGTTCCACAACCATCTGTGCATCTTTCCTGCCAGAGTGGAACAGATCTCCTGAGAGTGCTCTGATCCTGGGACTCAAGGGAGGTCACCATTTTCACTCTCGTGACTTTTTTTCTTTTCTTTTTCTTTTTTCTTTTTTCTTTTTTCTTTTCTTTTTTTTTTTTTTTTTTTTTTTTTTTTTTTTTTTTTTTTTTTTTTTTGCTAGTTTAATGGTTTAATCAAGTAAAACAGAAAAATAGATTTTTCATTGAAACTATTAAGGTTTACAACAATGACCACTGAAAGAGAAACAAAGGATATATCTTTGAAGACGCATGGAATTATACCAATCATCTCTGAACTATATTTAGTATGATAATAATAGCCATCAAAGAAAAAAGTAGTTTAAAAAAAACCCTCAAAATCCTTGGTTCACTTAGAAAGTCACATAGTGTAGTCCCCTAGTGTAAGCCGTTCTTATGTGAGTACAGGCCAAACAGTTAACAGGATTATTATTAATGACAGATAAAATGCATCACTCTTATTCTTTTTTTTTCATATTTTCTTTATTTACATGTAAATTTCTCCTTTCCCAGGTTTCCCTCCAAAAAAACAAACAAAGAAACAAACAAATAAAAACAACAAGAACAAACCCCTTTTGCCTCCCCCCTCCCCATGCCTGCCACCCCACCCTCTCCCACTTATTGGCCCTGGCCTTCCCCTACACTGGGGCACAAAAACTTCACCAGGCCAAGGTCCTTTACTCCTATAGATGATTGAATTTGCGATCCTCTACTATATACATGCTGCCAGAACATTCAGTCCCACCATGCTTGGTGGTTGGGTCCCTGGGAGCTCTGAGGGTACTAGTTGGTGACTTTCTAAGACTGGACCAGCCAGGAGGCTCAGGCCACAGAAGCTGCAGAGCAACTGGGACAAGGTCTTTCATTCATCCATCTGCAACCACGGAGGGACTGTTGATCCACAGCACTCTGTGCACGGGTCTTAAAAGGGGAGAACTGATCTCCCAGGGGTGCTGACACAGGCTTACAGACCCACAGGAGGAAGAAGCACCAACCAGAGACAGCAAGAACATCGAACACCAGAGATTAGCAAACGGAGATAAGCAAATGCAAGAATCTTACCAACAGAAACAAAGACTATTTGGCATCATCAGAACCCACTACTCCCACCATAGCAAGTCCTGAATACCCCAACACAATCAAAGAGCAAGATTTGGATCTAAAATCATATCTCATGATAGTGATAGAGGAATTTAAGAAAATAAATAAAGGAGAATACAGGTACAAGCCCTTAAAGAGGAAACACAAAAAAATTCCTTAAAGAATTTCAGGAAAGCACAACCAAACAGGTGAAGGAATTGAACAAAACCTAAGGATCTAAAAAGTGAAGTAGAAACAATTAAGAAATCACAGAGAAAACTCTGGAGATAAAAAACTTAGAAAAGAAGTAAAGAGTCATAGATGCAAGCATCATCAACAGAATACAAGAGATAGAAGAGAGCATCTCAGGTGCAGAAGATACCATAGAAAACATTGACACAACAGTCAAAGAAAGTGCAAAATGCAAAAAAAATACAAGCCCAAAACATCCAGGAAATCCAGGACACAAAGAGAAGACCAAACCTAAGGATAATAGGTATAGAAGAGAGTGAAGACTTCCAACTTAAAGGGCCAGTAAGTATCTTAAAAAAATATATAGAAGAAAACTTCCCTAACCTAAAGAAAGAGATGCCCATGAACATTCAAGAAGCCTATAGAACTCCAAATAGACTGGACCAGAAAAGAAATTCCTCCCGACACATAATAATCAAAACACCAAATGCACAAAACAAAGAAAGAATATTAAAAGCAATGAGGTAAAAAGGTCAAGTAACATATAAAGGCAGACCCATCAGAATTACAATAGACTTCTCACCAGATACTACAACAGCCAGAAGATCCTAGGCCGATGTCACATAGACTCTAAGAGAAGACAAATGCCAGCCCAGGCTACTATACCCAGTAAAACTCTCAATTACTATAGATGGAGAAACCAAAGTATTCCATGACAAAACCAAATTTACACAACATCTTTCATAAATCCAGCCCTTCAAAGGATAATAAATGGAAAACTCCAATACAACGAGGGAAACAACATCCTAGAAAAAGGAAGAAAGTAATATTTTAACAAAACTAAAAGAAGATATCCACATGAACAGAATTTCAACTCCAAGAACAAAAATAACTGGAAGTAACATTTACTTTTCCTTAATATCTATTAATATCAATGGACTAAATTCCCCAATAAAAAGACACAGACTATCAACCTGGGTACATAAACAGGACCATACATTTTGTTGCATTCAGGAAACCCACCTGAGTGACAAAGACAGACACTACCTCAGAATAAAAGCCCGGAAAACAATTTTCCAAGCAAATAGTCCTAGGAAACAACTGGAGTAGCCATCCCAGTATTGAATAATATGTATTTTCAACCTAAAGTGATCAAAAAAAGGAAAGGAGGGACACTTCATACTCATCAAAGTTAAGATCTACCAAGATGAAATTTTGAACCTCTATGACCTAAATGCAAGGGCACGTACTTTCAGAAAAGAAAGTTTACTAAAGCTCAAAGCACACATTGCACCACACACAATAATAGTGGAAGAGTTCAACACTGCACTCTCCGCAATGGATAGAACATAGAAATAGAAACTAAACAAAGACACAGTGAGACTATGCAGCCAGAGCATCTGTAGCAGTGAGACAGGACCAGAGACCCTCTTCCCCGCCACTAGCACTGAACAGCAATGCTGCTGCCTCCCCAACCCCCGCCCCCGCCCCATTCCCTCATTCTCAGCCCCTCTGAGACAACCAGAGTAGCCTGTGATGTCCAGAGGCAGGGACTTAAGACTGGACCCCTTGCAGCTTTCTCCTTATCTCTGCTCCGCCCCCCTGCCCCCTGCAGACTGTGCCCTGATGCCCCGCCCCCACGCTGGGCGGCTGGTGCAGGCAGACACCTATACCTGAGCTGCCCAAAGCAAGGAAACTCTGGCTGGGTATAGGTCCTTCTACTCTCCCCTTTTTTGTCCTCAGTGTGGCTGTCCCCTGGTGACCAGTGCATCCACAACAGCAGGGCAGTGACCCTGCCGTGCTGTGACTACAGCGGCAGAGAACAAGCTGCGCCTGACAACCTACTTTCTGATTGCCTTTCAATTCTTTTTATTTCTCTCGTCCAAGGGCAAGTTATATAATAGTTATTGGTGGCTGTACATGAAACCATCTCAGTGTGTAGCACGCAGTGCTTTCAGTGGATATAGAAAGTGAATACCTGTTTAAAATGAAAGGACATAAAAACTGGACGCATAAAAGTCCAGCATGTTTAGGTTTCCAAATAAAACGAATTCTCTATGTGCTACCATAAATTATGAGGACACTCATAAGAATTGCCAAAGAAGGTCACTGTGAATTCCTTGTTTAATATCTGTTTTGACTAATGGAAATGCCATTTGCATCTCAAACACTTTTCAGTATGAGACAAATTTCCAGTGCATACATGTTTAGAAAAAAGTTGAAAGTCGCACATTCTTATATTTCCCTTTCTACCAGAGGTGATGGTGACAGTCCCGTCGGGTTTATCCACAGTAGGAAGGGAGGGGTTGACACACAGTTGGTCTGTATCTTCATATTATCATCAAGGTCTCAAAAGACTTATCGAATCTTACAGCTATATAAAAATATTATTCCTTACACAGGCCCTCCTTTAATACATTAACTTATTTTGTGATTGTAAAGGAGAATATATCTTAACACATGCAGCAAATAAATGGAGAGCAGTAGTTGAAATCTTGGTGGTTTAAACCTCAATCTGCATGTTTTATGGTGAGTGGCTGCTGTTGATGATTCAAGAGCTTACTCTTCTCTTAGGAGTATGGTACTCAGCTTTACTCCCTTCATGTCTGCTTTGTTTTGTTAAGGCATTAAAACACTGTAAGAAATTTTTACAAACTTAAGGTATAAAGTAAGGAGATGTCTTTTATTGTCACTGAAGCAGCAATTTATGTTTTTGTCAGTTACTTTCCTATTGTTGTGTTGAAACACTATAACCAAGACAATTTATGGATTATTGAATTTATTGAACTTAGTTTGAGAGAGTGAGTTCATGACCATCACAAAAGCAGGGAGATAGGCATGATATTGGAGTAGTAGCTAACAGTTTATGTGAGGCAGAGAAAGGGGCTAACTTGAGGCAGCATGTACGTCTTAAACCTGAAAGCTAACCCACATTTAAACAACTTCTACAACTAGTCCAGACCTCCCAATCCTTACTAAACTGCTCTACCAGCTGAGGACCAAGCATCCAAATATATGACTCTATAAGGGCCCTCACTGTTGAGAACTCATGAGTCAGAAAACTTTATGAAGAAAGACTTGGAGAAATATGACACAATTAGTAAAAAAACGTTAGAAACTTGAACTAGAATAAGGTTTAAAGTAGTAAACCAATAGGCAAGTATTTATACACAATTTTTTCTTTTTCTTAGATGTGAGACTCCTTTTAGGGTCTCAAGTAAATGCTACCACAGTTTTCCAGAAATCTAAATAGAAATTACATTAAATTTGATGACATTATCATACTTAATCCAAGGAAATGGGAACTTTGAAGATTTTTTTTCTAAGAAACAAAAGTGTAAGCTTTATCAGTAGTGGAAAGTATTACTTCTTAATTAGAAAGCTAGATATTCAACTAATGAGTAGAATTAAAGCCTTCTTGTGGTGTGTATTTCATTTTCAGCACATGGACACAGTTAATTTTTTCCAAGAGCATATTTTCTGACGACTATGGCAATTACCTGCAGATTATAGTAGTATCCAGCTGAGAAACTTAATTGTTAATACTGTACTATTCAGGCATATTATGCATTTAATGTGTAAGTTACAAGTTTTGTGGATAAATATTACTATTGAGAAGTTAATGGGGTATAAACATTATGATGTCAGATGTATTTAGATTATGGTTAATGAAGCCAGAAAGGTCAGTAAATAGATTCAATTAAAAAGAAAAGTCATTTGTAAAGATTGAAACCTTCATGACATTTCAGTGGCCATTCTTTGTCCCTCATATTGAGCAGTTAGTGCTATGTTCTACAATTTGTGAAATCTTTTCAGTATTAATTGTTATGAAACAAAATCCAAAATTCATGTAGAGAAGCTTGAACTCCCATCTTTGAAAATAGACCTTTAATAAAGTCATTAAGACTAAGTGAAATCCTAAACTAAGTTTTATTTACCTGCCAAGCCCAACTTTAAAAAAATTCAAGTAGTGTACATATACAAAGAAAGAGCTGAGCACAACAACATGACCTGAAGATAACCCTGCTAGCAAACCCTGCTAGCATTTCACTATTTTATACTTACTAGTAAGTAAATTCCTATACTTTAAATCATCCAGTGTGTGATTAGCCACAGCCTGAAAAACGATTGTGTTATGCAAGGAAGCCAACAAAAGGAAGCAATAACTCACAACAATTTGTACTTCTCTATCAGTAAGATGACAATACACATTGTAAGGCAATATTAGCAAATCCACGAAGCATAAAATTTGATGACTTTAGTTTCAAGCGCCCCTTTAGTTTATCTATTAGGGTATGCAAAGTGTTTTCTTCAACATTATCAGTTTTTCTACCTTTTACTATCAAGTCAATATTTTTTTGTAGTCCATTTGTTTTACATTTATTTATTTATTTATTAGATATTTTCTTTATTTACATTTCAAATGATATTTTCTTTCCTGGTTTTCCCTCCGGAAAAAAACAAAAACAAAAAAAAAACAAAACAAAACAAAACCTGTTCCGTCCCCTCTCCCCCTGCTCACCAACTCACTCTCCTGCATTCTGGCCCTGGCATTTCCGTGCACTGGGGCATAGAACCTTCACAGGATCAAGAGGCTCTCCTCCCATTGATGACTGTCTAGGCCATCCTCTTCTACATATGCAGCTGGAGCCATGAGTCCCTCCATGTGTGCTCTTTGGATGATGGTTTAGTCCCTGGGAGCGCTGAGGGTACTAGTTCGTTCATATTGTTGTTCATCCTGAGGGGCTGCAAACCTTTCAGCTCCTTGGGTCCTTTCTCTAGTTCCTTCATTGGGGACCCTGTGCTCAGTCCAATGGATGGTTATGAGCCTCTACTTCTGTATTAGTCAGGTACTGTCAGAGCCTCTCAGGACACAGCTATATCAGATTCCTGTTAGCCAGCAGTTGCTGACATCCACAATAGTGTCTGGGTTTACTCCATGTGTAGTCATCTCTGGATTGTCCTTCCTTCAGTCTCTGCTCCATAGTTTGTCTCTGCAACTCCTTCCATAGGTCTTTTGTTCTTCCTTCTAAGAAGGAATGAAGTATCCACACTTTGGTCTTCCTTCTTCATGAGTTTCTTGTGGTTTGTGAATTGTATCTTGGGTATTCTGAGCTTCTGGGCTAATATGCACTTATCAGAGAGTTCATACCATGCATGTTCTTTTGTGATTGGGTTACCTCACTCAGGATGAATCTCTCCAGATCCATCCATTTCCCTAAAAATTTCATAAATTCGCTGTTTTTAATAGCTGAGTAGTATTCCATTGTGTACATGTACCACATTTTCTGTATCCATTCCTTTGTTGAGTGACATCTGGGTTGTTTCCAGCTTCTGGCTATTATAAATAAGGCCGCTATGAATAGAGCCACATTGGAAAAAAATGTGGCTAACAAGAGGCCCCTAGTTACTTTTTTTTTTTGAAATTTTTTATTAGATTATTCTTTATTTCCATGTCATATGGTATTTCCTTTCCCAGTTTCCCCTCCGAAAAAAAAATAAAAAAAAATAAAATATAAACAAAAACAAAAACAAAAACAAAAACAAAACCCTGTTCCCTCCCCCTCTCCCTGGTCACCAACCTGCCCTCTCCTGCTTCATGGCCCTGGCATTTCCCTACACTGGGGCATAGAACCTTCACAGGGCCAAATGAGGGCCCCAGTTTCGATGGTAGATCTGCCAAGATTTGCCACCAGAGGATTTAACTCAGAATAGCTTATAAATTAGGATACTGGTTTTTTTGTTTGTTTGTTTGTTTGTTTTGTGCCCAGCAATTGAGCTATCTATTAATTGTAAACTAAGTTTGCATGGTGTTTTCCTTCACAGGGTGATAGAACCGCTTTCCAGAGAGAAAATTATGGTGTTTGCAAGTGGCAAATTGTGAGTTTGCAAGAAGTGTACCCCCAAAAGGCCTTGGGATTTGGATATATGGAGGTGTATGGCAGCAACCAACCAGTGAGAACAGTGAGATGAGATGTCACTGCATGCGGTTAGCCATGAAGGAGGTGAGACTGCCTGGGGCAGAGAGCATCAGGTGTTAGCTTAGGGTGGTGCCCAAAATTTCAAGAAAAAGAGAAATATCAAAAAGTCCTATTATTTAGTGGCTATTTTACCTTATAAAAATAGCTGCAATTTTATTTTTTATTTTATACACAAATAATATTAGAAAATTCATTTTATTTAATATTAAGCAATCATTATACTTAAATATAAAATCAAAACTATAAAGTTCTTATTGAAAAGACTAAAGCTTGATAAAATGGGGCCTAAAAGCAATAAACAAAAAGGACCAATAAATTATTAATCAAAATCAAAGTATTTTCTTCAAAAGATATTAGGAAGCACATAAAAAGTGATCAAATGAATTATATTTATGCATATTTAAAATTTAATTTTACTGAATCCGAAGAGATGGTTCAGCAGTTGAGAGTGCTGATGCTATTACAGAGACCCTAAGTTCAATTTTCAGCAATAACATGACATATCTCAACTATTTATAATGGGATCTGACGCCTTTTTCTGGAGTGTAGATAGAACAGTCATACACATAGAAATAAATTAATAAATATTTTTCAAAAATTGAGCTTAATATTATATATATATATATATCATATGAATCACTATGAATTTTGCTATGCTTCATGTATAAATTAATTCCATGCCAAATTGTATTTTAAAGACTTTCTCCTTATTGCGTGATGTATCACTGTGAGGTGATTGTATCTTCGGAGCTTTTTCTTAAACAATGATGGGTTCAGAATTTGTTTGCATTACTGTAGGATCATAGAAACTTTCAGAGGTCAGGCCTAATCTGAAATGTAGTTCCAGAAAGCGTTTGAGGGTATCCTGTCTACTTCTGGAGCATTTTCTGATGTTTTCTGTTTTCTGGCCACCAAAGTGAGGACTTATGGCTTGCCACATCATTCTGCTATGACATTCCAATTCATCAGAAACTCAGAAGAAAAGGATCTAGTTGATTGTGCACTGTAAACATGAAAAGCTTAAGAAATACAAAAGTTTTAGTGCCTTTAGAAACGAAACACTAGACAGAATGAATTGTCTTAAAAGTGTTATAGGTGAACTGGTGTCTGAATCGCTGCACTGGCATATTCCTACTTGGCTTCAGGAGTTAGCATCTTCAGGTTCCACCTACCAGTACCAAATACTGTGATTCACAGCTTAGGTCACTTTAATTGATTATTGGCCATCTCCCTTATCCCAGATCTCTGTCTTGTTCTTGAGATGCCCCTTACATCCTCATCCCCATTAGTTGCAGATTTCCATACATTTTCATGGCCATCTTGTCTATCCTTTCCAACACCTGATCCTGAACACTCTCCCATTGCCTTCCCACCTCCCTTCCTTCCCACTTCCCTGCCTCCCTCTTCCTCCTATGACTATTTTATTCCCCCTTCTAAGTGAGATTCAAGCTTCCTCACTTGGTCCTTCCTTCTTGTCTAGCTTTTTTGTGTAGTATAGCATTGTCCTGTATTTTAAGGCTGATATCCATATCCTATAAGTGAGTTACATAACAGGGGTGTGCTTTGGGGACTGGATTACCTAACTCAAGTAATCCATGTATTTGCCTGAAAAAATTCATGATGTCTTGTTTCTTTGTTTTGTTTTAGTTTTTGTTTTTTTGGAGACAGGGTTTCTCTGTGTAGTCCTGGCTGTCCTGCAACTCACTCTGTAGACTAGGTTGGCCTCGAACTCAGAAATCCACCTGCCTCTGCCTCCCAAGTGCTGGGATTAAAGGCGTGTGCCACCACGCCCGGCTTAATGTTTTTTTGTTTTGTTTTGTTTTTTGGTTGATGTCTTGTTTCTAACAGCTGAATAGTATTCCATTGTGTACATGTATCACACTTTTTTTATCCATATGTCAGTTGAGGGACATCTGGATTATTTCCAGTTTCTGGCTAACATGAATGAAGCTGCCATGAGCTTAGTTGAGCAAGTGTCTTGCAGAAATTTGGAACATCTTTTGGGTATATGCAGGATTGGTATAGCTTGCACTCCCAGTAGCAATGAAGAAGTTTCTCCCTTGCTCCACCTCATTACCAGCATGTTCTCTGTCTTGATTTTTTTTTTTTTATCTTAGACATTGTGATGGATATAACATGGAACCTCAGGGACGTATTGATTCTCCTTTCTCTGATGACTACAGACTTTGAACATTTCTTTAAATGCTTCTTTGCAATTTGAGAATTCTATGTTTAGCTTTGTACCCCATTTTTTAATTGGTTTATTTGGTTTTTCTGGAGCCTAACTTATTGAGTTCTTTGAAAAATTTGGATATTAGCCCTTTGTCAGATAGAAAGTTGGTGAAGATCCTTTCCCAATCTGTAGGGTGCCATTTTTGTCCTATTGACAGTGTCCTTTGCCCTAAAGAAGTATTACAGTTTAATGAGGTCCCACTTATCAGTTATTGATTTTAGAGCCTGAGCCATTGGTGTTGTGTTCAGCAAATTGTCTCCCGTACCAATGTGTTCAAGGGTGTTCCCCACTTTCTTTTCTATAAGATTTACTTTATTCAGTTTTATGTTGAAGTCCTTCATCCATTTGAACCTAATTTTTGTGCAAGGTGATAAATATGGATCTATTTTTGTTCTTCTAATTCTACACATCTAGTTATGCCAACACCATTTGTTTAATATGTCTTTTTACATCCATTGTATGGTTCTGGTTTCTTTATCAAATATCAAATGTCCATATGTATGTGGGTTTATCTCAGGGTCTTAGATTTTTGCTTCTGTACCAACCAGTACCATGCAATTTTTGTTTTGTTTTGTTTTATCACTATTGCCCTGTATTATAGCTTGATGTTAGGGATGGTGATTCCTCCTGAAGTTCTTTCACTGTTCAGGATTGTTTTGGTTATCCTGTTTTTTGTTTGTTTGTTTGTTTTGTTTTGTCTCTTTGTTCCATACTCAACTGAGAATTGCTCTTTCAAGGTCTATAAGAAATGTGTGGCCTTTTAATGGAGAGTTATACTAGAAAAGTATGGACTGAGGATGGAACAAAGACTTACAGAATGGATAACCAATAACTGGTCCAACTTGAGATGCACCCCATGGGCAAACATCAATCTCTGACACTATTATTATTACTTTGTCAACAGAAGCATATTGTCAACTGGGAGACTCCACCCAACAGCTGACTCAAACAGATACAGAAACCCACAGCCAAAGAGTAGATGGGGCTTGGAGACTCTTATGAAGAATAGGAGGAAGTATTGTGGGCCATGAAGGGACTAGGAACTCCACATGAAGACCAACAAAGTCAACTAACTTGGACCCTTGGGGTTCTCAGACTACCAACCAGAGAACATACATGGGCTGGACCTAGATCTGCCCTCATATATTTAGCATATATGCAGCTTGGTCTTCATGAGGATCCACGAGAGTAGGGGCTTTCCAAAAGCTGTTGGCTGTCTGTGGGATATTTTCTTCTAGCTAGGCTTCCTTGCCTGGCCTCAGTGGGAGAGGAAGCACCCAGCATTGCAGAGAATTGAAGTACCAGGGTGAGGAGATACCCAGGGGTCCCTACCTGCTCAGAGGCAAAGGGTGTGAATTGGGGAAGGATAGAAGTTGGGGGTTACAGGAAGGGATACAGTGAGTGGAATGAGCAAGTAAGTAAAATGTAAAATTAAATTAAAAACAAAATAAAAACAATAAAAAAGAAAATATACACTATTTTAAGAAATTACATAATTTTATCCTAGTGGAAATTTATAAGCTTAGGTTGTATTCATATTTAAAATAAACTAAAAATAGCCCTAGGTTGTTAATAATCAAAATTAGCAAAACGACAATATAAATTCTAGCTTTAGCAAAAGTGTGAATGTAGAGAATCACCAAACCTAAAGTTAGATAGTGAGATGCTTGCTGGCAAAGCAATTTAAATGACTTAGACACTTGAGTGAAATTTTACTAGATAAGTATATATGCTTCTTTAGAAAATATAGTCCAGAAATGAAGAAACAAGGAGAAATGAAGAAATTGATTCATTATTTCCTATTGAGTTCTGTCAGTGTACAGGTGCTAATTACTGAAACAGTGCCAGTTTTATCAAAGGAAGTAACATTAGTTATTTTGAGAAAAGGTCATAAGCGAAGATCAATTTTTAATTACTCCCCATATCCCTTGGAAGCTGACCATTCTCAGCTGTAAACAATGTTCTGAATGAAGGATTACACTTACCTCAACATATTCCTTGATCAAAGTTCAGTTTTAATAGCAAGCGTATGAACATATTTTTTAAAATAAATATGTAAATTAAATATTCCAGAAAATCAAGGGGAGCATCATTTGGAGACTACCCATTCAGACTTCTCTCTGTGCTGATTTAGCAATGTTGTTAGACATTTAGGATTTTCTTTAAATCTACAAAAAATCCCTTGTACTATCTCAGAGTTTCAGATAGGTCATGTAAATTTCTATCAACTAAATTATCAAAGTTTTGAAATAGCTATAAAATACTCATATGAAGATTCTATAGTAGACAAATCTTGGTCATCCATATTTTATTAAAAAAATAGAATGTCATTAAATGATGAGCTGTAAAGCAGACACACATACAGATATATGTATATATATGCACATATATGTATAAATTACATATATATATATATGTATATATATATAATGCAACATACCAGAAGCAATTACAACAGAATAGTTAGTTATATACTTGTATGAAAATTAGAGAGAACTCTGCTTTCAGACAATAGCAATGGATATAGCCTCTCTATGCTTCTGTTTTTTTCGTAATGGGTATAGAATTTCTGTACCTTTAATTTAAATTATCTCACATGTCTTTTTCTGATCAGTCTAATATATTAAATTGGGTTAACCCTCTTCTCTGTGATTTCTGAAATTGTCTTTAAGTGAGTTTTGATATTATATTGAATGTGTATATGTACATTTTTCTTTAATGAAATGGGGATTACTGTTTTATTAAACTAATATAGTATCAAAAATCATGACATCAGTTTTAAGATTACTTGTTCATTTCCCTTTGATTTTCATAATTTATGTTCAGTATCACTATCAACTTTATTTTCTAGACTTAATGTGGTGTTATGTCCTTTTACTAGCACATGGCATGACATAAAACAATGTAATAAAAACATGCATCAATTTGTAAATATGCACACTCATAAAAATTATATACAAGGTTTTCCTGCTACCAAAAATCAATAAAATGTGAGGTGCTTAAAATATATACATTTATTCAGCCCAGACCACTGGCAATGTACAAAGACACTTTGTTGGTTGTGATATCCTTTTATCAGTTACAGATAGAGCAGGTACATTCCTGTGTTCATCTTAGCTTGATGGCTGGCTTGGTGGACAAAGCTAGCCATCATATATCTAGCACTCATAAAAAATCAAATCAGATTACATTCAGGGAGCACAGTGTGGGAGGAGAAAGACAGACTTCTGTGTACTGCCATGCCACACACAGATCTATTCTCTAGCATACTACACAGTTTGCCATAGATACCTGCTTATCTCTGTGGCATTCACAAGGATAGAAGATGCCACCCAAAGTGCCCCCCAGCCAGATGGCCACTCTGCAGCTGAGCCGCTAAAGTGTTTGAGTATGTTGTTGTCAGATGGGAGAGAAAGAGAAGTGTAGCTGCTCATGCATTATAAAGAGAGATGGAACTGGAGACTTCAAGGGTGGAGAGGAATAGTCACTTGTAAGTGGCCAGCCTTTCTGTCTGGAACTTGGTGAGGTCTCCAGCCTGAGCTGCTGTTGGGAGTCATGTTTGAGTTCCTGCCTATGTAGCTACAGGGGTTAGTGTTATGTCTATGGCCCACTAGGGAACATGGGATGTCCCTAGTCAAGGCAGCTGTTAGGAACCACATGGATGTCCAGGGTCTGTGCCTACCTGGTCTTGTCTGTCACTGGATGAGGCACTCTGGAGAGCTGGCCCCATGTCTTACCTGTAACAACACTTGAGATAGAAGGACCTGTACCTCACCCGAGCAGGACAGTTGATCTGGTCCTGATGAAGAAGTCACAGGAAATGAGAATGTGAGAGCAGGGGAGCTAGCGCTGACCCCTAACTGGCTGGAGCTCTTGGAAAATTCAGCCTCCATACCTTGACTAGGGAACACAATGGAGTTGGATCTCGAGGTTCTGGGCCTGGGGATATGAAAGCAGGACAGCTGATCCTGCCTCCTGCTAAAGGTCATTGGCATTGTGGGCATTGTGGGATATGGTTGGAAATGTGTTGGAAAACCTGTCCAGGTGGGAAGGATAAGGAAGAGCCAACTTGCCAAACACACAGTCCCAGATCCATAGCTCACCCCAAAATCTTCATTATAACAAATGGTTGGAATACAGAAAAGAGCTTACCTTGCTGATCTAAAGAGTCAGGATATCCATAACACAGTGTAACAACAGGATAATCCAAAATTGATGGTGTCACAGAATCCAGAGATCTAGAAACAGACTAATGACTGACTCATTGCAAGGTATGTGGACAGTTGGATATACTATAGGGCACACTGTGACATACTACAGCTCCCACAATGAAATGTTTTTCTAAGCTTTGGTTTTTGTTATTGCTTTGTTTGTGTATGTGTTTTATTTTGGGAAGGTGCAAGGGCAAAGAACAGATATGAGGGGAATGAGGATATGAGAGGGAATGGGCTGCATGACATTAAACTCAAAGAATCAAAAAAAGTTAAAAATATTAATATATATATGTATGATATATATATATATAATATTTGTCATCATAGAAGTTTGATGGTCATATGTTAGTTTATAAAGTTAATCTCCTTTAGTACACTCACTTCTATAAGACTGAAACTATAATTACTGTAGATTATTCTCTGAATAATACTATATACATGAGTAAGAGGACTTGGTTCTTTGCTCTGTATAGCACAGGATGCAGAAAGCTCTCCTACCAGAAGATAGAGGGAAAAGTTCATGTTAACCTCAGTCAAATTATTGGAATGTAGTCTTAGCAAGTGAGGGAGGAAAGTATTATGCCTGCCTTCCTAGGATTTAGAACAGCACTTTGCACCTTTGAGTTCCAACACCTCTGAAGGATGGAACAACTCTTTCAGAGGGGTTGCATATCCAATATTATGATTCATAACAGTTGCAAAATTAGAGTTATGAGGTGGCCATGGAATTGATTTTAGGGTTAGAGTCACAACAACATGAGAAACTCTATTAAAGGCTTACACCATTAGGAACGTTGAAAGCTATAGTGTTAGAGTGATTACTTAAGATTGGATAGAGCAAGTGAGGAGAAGCTTCCATGTTGATGCATTTAATATGGAAGAACATGAGAGATATGTAATATGCATGTGATACAGGAACTACAGTAGGGAAGGAAAATGCAAAGAGTAGTAATAAATACATACTCTCTTAATTTTTAAATTTATTTTTCTCTTATTTATTACATCTTGACCAGAGTCTCTCCTCCCTCCTCCCCTGCAAATCCCTTCTCTCCCCTCCCCATCTGAAATCCACTTCTCCATTTCTATTCAGAAAGTGACACGCCCCCCATGAACATCAGACAAACATGGCATATCAAGTTGCCGTAAGGCTAGGCACCTCCCTAATATTAAGGCTGGACTAGGCACCCAATAGGAAGAAAGGCTACCAAAGTCAGTCACAGAGTCAAAAACCAGCCCCACTCTCACTGCTACGAGTCCTACAAGAAGACCCAGCTACATGACAGTAGCATATTCAGAAGGCCTATTTCAGATCCATGTAAAACTGTGTACAGCAACCAAGTCAGTTTTAGAACTGTAGTTGATTTAAGAAGATAGAAAATAATTTTAGATCAGCTGTACAAAATTAGCTGTTACGGGTATCTACTGAAAAATGTCTCTTCTTGTACAAGGAGAGTGACTTGCATGAAATTATTTTTCTTTTCTTCCTTTTCCCTTTATTTCTCTTCTTTTTCTACCTCTTCGTTTTCTCCTCCTCTCTCCTCTTCCTCTTTATGTTTTAATATTTAATATATTTTTACTAATGTAAATAATTTGGTGACACAAAATCTTTATGTATTAAGTTTAGTTTTCTGTTTGGCTTATTACACATTGTATAATATTTAATGAATCTCATTCAAAAAGCACCATTTCAATATGATGAAAACATCATAATCCTAACTTTTAATTTTTTAATACTTATAATTGGTGGTTATCTCGACTCAGCATACTGTGAAATACTATGTATTTCTCTCAAGGAAGAAAAGAGGGGGCTTACATAATTTTAAATTTAATTTAGATTAAAGAAACTCTCATCTTCAGACCATATGCTCTGCTACTCTTGTGGGTAGTGAGGGGAAATTGTGTTCTGGTTAATCTTGATGTAAACTTGATTGTCCCTAGTATTAACTAAGATATATGGCAAGGCAGGTCTCTGAAGACATTTCCAGAAAGAATTGACTGGATAAGTCCCTCTGTCTGTGTGGCAACATCACAAAAAGAGGGCCAAGAGAAAAGCTGTGCTCTTCTCCTCTCCTCAGAGAACATACAGACTCCCAGGACATCAATCAAACATGGTATAATAACTTACAATAAGACCAGACACATACCATCACATCAAGGATGAACAAGGTAACCCAGCTGGAGGAGAAAAAAAAAAAAAAAGAAACAAATGTAGGCAAGAGAGTCAGGGACAGCAGGGACAGCACCCTTTCCCACTGTTAGGATTTCCAGGGAGCCAGCAAAGTAATCAGCCATAACATATGTGCAGACCTAGTTAAGGCCCCTACAGGCTCCCTGATCTCTGCAAGTTCCCATGAGTCCTAGTCAGTCAAATTTTTGGGCCATGTTCTCCTTTTGTGGTACTGACCCCTCTGGTTTCTCTGATCCTTTCTCCTTCTCCTCTGTAAGACCCCCCCATCCCCCAGGCTTCCCTTGATGTCTGGCTTTTGGGATTCTGCATCTCCTCCCATCCCTTACTGAGAGTTCTTTCTGGTCTCTTTGATGATGATTTTGTTAGGCTCTAGCCAGGCCAATAGATAGGTTGAAGGTTTTGTTGCTAGGTTGGAGTCCCAACTCTTCCACTTGAGGTCTTGCCTGGTGGTGGAAGATTCCCAGGAAAGGCTTATGTCTCCTTTTACTAGGTTTCTTTTCTAGGATTACAATTATAGATTTCAAGGGATTTCCGTTACATTCCATTTTCATGTCGTACCTGAAATGCCCCCAATTCTACTTGTTTCTCCCACTATTTTCTCACTCTCTCCCCTTCCCATCTAACTTCACCTGTTCCTAAACCTACGTGGCCCAAGCCCACATGAGAAATCTATTTCATTTCCCCTTTCCAAGGAGACCCTTGAGTCCTCCATAACTCCGGTTTGTTTGTTTCGGTTGTTTGCTGTCATTTATTCATTTTACATCTGTTTGCAGTTCTCCACCTCCCTCCTCTCCTACCAGCCTTACTTTCACAAATTTCTCCTTTTGTTATTTCTTTCTCTTCTCCTCAGAGAAAGGAAAGCACCTGCTTGGGTGCCTACAAGCTCTAAGTCATAACTTCACAACCAGACAGTCCACCTACCAGAAAGAGATGCCATGGCAGGCAACAGAGTCAGAGACGGCCTCCACTTCAATTCTTAGGTGACCTACATGAAGTCCCAGATGCACATCTGCTACAAATATATAAGGTGTCTAGGTTCAGACTCTGCATGCTCTTTGGTTGATGTTTCAGTCTCTGTGAGTCACAATGGGCCTAGTTTAGTTGACTCTGCAGGTCTTCTCATGGTGTCTTTCACCTCTCCAGTCCTATCCCCCACTTTTGGAGAAGACTACTCCAGGTCTGCCCGAGCTGTGTGTTTCTGCATCAGTTTACATCCACTGCAGGATGAAACCTCTAAGGAGACAGTTATGCTAGGTTCCTGTCTACAACCATAACAGAGTGTCAATAATAGTATCAGAGATTGGCTCTCTCTCCTGGGATGAATTTCAAGTTGGTCACTCATTGTTGGACATTCTGTCAATCTCTGTTCCATCTTTATCCCTGTATACCTTGAATGCAGAACAAATGTTAAGTCAAAAGTTTTGTGGGTAGGTTGGTGTTCCCCACTTTCCATTGGAAGTCCTTCCTGGCTATAGGAGGTGATCACTTCAGAAGACTACTAGTACCCAAAGCTAGGCACTAGCAGAACTAGTATATGTTTAACCATAACACTTCCCCCTTCACTGCTTGTGCCCTGCCGTCATGCCATCCAAAGAATACTTTCTGAAATTCTCCTCCAATTTAAGAACATTGAGTTCTGTGCAATGCAACATTGTACTGTAAGTGTAGAGTTCTCTGTTCTTGCATAACTGTAGGTAACAGGAGAGAATTAATAAATACCATATATATATATATATATATATATATATATATATATATACACACACATATAACAGGAGATAACTAATAAATTATATATATGTGTGTGTATTTATACACACATGTGCACAATAGAGTGTAGTACATATTACAATTTTATATATACATATATATATATAATTCATAGGTATATATTGTATAATGTATATAGATACATATATATGTATATAGGTGTGTTATAAGTATGTTGTATATATTATATATGTATATATATGTATGTATATGTATAATACATATTATACATATGTATTATACATATTATACATATTATACATATATATATTATACATATACATACAATATCCATTCCACTCTATTTTCTTGGTGAGTTTCATTAAAAATATCATTTAAGTTACTTAGAAATTTTCAGAAAAATTGATTGAAATTAGTTTTGACTTCAGCCTAGGAATTTTCAATATTTTTGATGTGGTCCTGGTATTTCTGC
Organism: Montemys delectorum; assembly: GCA_019843815.1. Taxonomy (NCBI): domain Eukaryota; kingdom Metazoa; phylum Chordata; class Mammalia; order Rodentia; family Muridae; genus Montemys; species Montemys delectorum. The sequence goes on from JADRCD010190445.1 coordinate 33,062, forward strand.
TACTATATACTTCATATTTAAATGAAAAATATTTTCAGCATTGATAATTAAAGAACATATTATGGATCAACTCTAAAACCCCTAGTGTTCTATGTTTTCTGTACTAAAGGTTCTATGGAGCTGAAGGGTTTGCAGCCCCTTAGGACGAACAACAATTACTAACTAGTACCCTCAGAGCTCCCAGGGACACAACCACCAACCAAGGACTATACAGGGTGGGATTGAATGTACTGGCAGGAGGTATATAGTAGAGGATTGCAAATTCGATCATCAATAGGAGGAAAGGACCTCGGCCTTGTGAAGGTTTTGTGCCCCAGTGTAGGGGAATGCCAGGGCCAATAAGTGGGAGAGGGTGGGGGGACAGGCATTGGGAGGGGGGAGGCAAAAGGGATTTGTTCTTGTTTTTGTTTGTTTGTTTGTTTTGGAGGGGAAAATGGGAAAGGGAAAATGTACATGTAAATAAAGAAAATACCTAATTAAAAAAAATATTTAACCAATATTGAATTATTAACGTTAAAAAACAAGCACACCTACCTCAGTAATATTGGAATTTGCTTTAATCTCCAACTAATAATATATTATGTTTACAAAACTTAACTGTTCCTATATAATTGTCAGATAATTCATTTTCAGAAAATATCTGATATATTCATATACATGTATTTATATTATCTACAATTATATATATGTGGATTATATGGTTTTTATATTATATACAATATATCTCTCTATATAGGATATCAAATTCCACTTTTTATCTTAATATTAAAAATTCAAATTGATATTGAAATCTATACTCCTGTAATATTTGTTATACATAGGATTTTATTATAAAGTAAATTAGGAGAGAATTGATGGAGACTCACACATTTATAATGACACTAATGCAGTAAAGGCTGCAGAGATACCTCAAATTTTGCATGTTTGAAAATTTTAAAAATAAATTATGGAAAAAATAATTCTAAGTATTTTAACTACAAAACTTCTTGTTTAGAAAGGCTTCTGATATTTTTCTAAATTGATTATTTCTATATTCACTATATTTCTTCAGAAGGATATTTCAAAATAAAACACTCTGAAAAAATAGATGTCGCTTTGGTCTTCCTAGAGTATTAATTATATTCTAATGTGTATTGATTGAGTCAATCTTCTTTATAATGTAGAAATTTGTCTAAATCTATGAACAATATTTAAAGAAAGATACAAATGTTATTCAGATAATAACATACATGAATATATAAAGGAAGGTAACTATTTTGGAAGATATTTGATTTAGAACTATACAAATGTATATATAGAAATAGAAGGTAAAACATACATAAACATTAGTCATAATTTTTTGTTTTCATATTTCATATTTTTGTAGTGTTTACAGTATGATTGAGTAAGAGATATATCAGTTTACTTTCTATTCTTTAGTGTATTAAGCAGGACTTGAAATTGTGTCATAGTATAGATTGTCTGTAGAAAAGTATATTAATTGATGTGACTCCTTCTGATAAGAAAAACTAAGTAATGAAACAGATGTGAAATAAAGCAGTGAATTTTTTTCATTTACATACTAGATTAAGTAAAAGTCAGAAAGTGGAAAAAAACAACTAAAATGTACAAAGAATGTAAAAGAAGTTAAGAATTGCCTTTTCAAGTTCTGTTTGCAGAATTTTTAGCCTCTGGCTTCTTCTCTTTATAGAACATTTCCTTTTTTTATATATATACTATTTGGAGAGTGGATCTCTCATGGAGATTTTAATTGTTATATTTTCAAAGGGGAATGGCCAGTGAGTTCTTTTCAGATTTGATGCTTTTAAATGCTTTTATCTCAATATAGTCAATATAGCAGAGATACAAGTGATGGAATGATGTAATTTCTACTCTTTGTGTCTTACAATGATCTTGAAAGTAAAACATATAGAAAATCCCCCTTTTACTTACTGAATATTTAATAAAATATGATTAATTTATAGTTATCTCACCCTCAATAATCTTGGCAGAATATTGCCTGACTTATTGTGTGGTGCTTGAGAATCCTTAAGTACTTCTGAGTATTTTTATGAGCCATAGCATGACTCATTGAATTACCACACTTATGAAATTACTAAAGATAGACTTCAATTTATTTTAATTATAAGCATTTAGAGATAAAACAGTTGTCTAACTTAACTCTTTTCTTTTTCACAAACTGAATTTATATTCCATTTGACCTTCACAACTCAAATGCATGTTTTACAGTAATTTAAAACCAAACAGAATCTTAGAACTGCAGATGACATTTCTGAACTCTTTCCTAAATGCAGAGAAAAATCTTCTAAATATAAAATTTTAAGAGAAGAAACAACAAAGAAATGGTGTGAATCAATTATTGTCTTAACTTCCAAAAAGCATAACATTTTTGCAAATATAGACATCAAAATGAATATGTATGTAATATGTCTTGATCAAATGTACTTCTTCATTTTCTTCTCCCTTTTCTTCCCATTTCCCCTCCCTACTTCATTTTCTCTAGAATTCATGCATATTTTAGTGCTTTTTCAGAGAAAGTGGAGAGAACACATAAAGTTGGGGGTGGAGAAGTTGGCGGAATGATCTGGTAAGAGTTAGGAAAGATACTGTTCTCACGATGGGGTTTCAAACCCCTTCAGCTCCTTCTGTCCTTGCCCTAACTCCTCCACTCGGGTCTCTGTGCTTAGTCCAATGTTTGACTGCCTGCATCCACATCTGTATTGGTCAGGCTCTGGCAGATCTCTCATGGCTCTAGCTGGCTATGTAGTCTTTTCTGTGGTCAATGGGAGGGGAGTCCCTTGGTCCTGTGGAGGCTAGATAACCAAGAGCAGAGGAATGCTTGGGCATTTGAAAGGGAGTGGGTGGATGGGTGGGGAAGCACCCTCATTGAGGCAGGGTGTGAGAGGAGGGAAAAGGGGGTTTATGGAGGGAAAACTCGGAAAGGGGATAACATTTGAAATGTAAATAAAGTAACCATTTTTTTTTTTTTTAAAAAAAGAGGGAAGAACAACAAATATGGAATATATGGTATGGGATTCTTGATAAATAAAAACAATAAAAGACTAAGAAATAAACCCCACTGACTACTTAGTGCTGACATCATGTTCATGGATATAAGGCCATCTTCTGGGGCGTGGGTCATCTCTTAAGGGCTGTGTCCTTAAAAAAACTGGTTGTCTGCTAAGTGGATATTAGCCCAAAATTTCAGAATAACCAAGATACAATTCACAGACAAAATGAAGCTTAAGAAGACCAAAAAGCAGATGCTTCTTAGAAGAGGGAACAAAATAATCACAGGAGGAAATATGGAGACAAAGAGTGGAGCAAAGACTGAAGGAAAGGCCAACCAAAGACTGCCCCACCTGGGAATCCATCCCATATACAGTCTCTAAACCCAGACACTATAGCAGATGCCAAGAAGTGCTTGCTGACAGAAGACTGATATGGCTGTCTCCTGAGAGGCTCTGCCAGAGCCTGACAAATACAGAGGAAGGTCACAGTTAACCATTGGACTGAGCTCAGGGGTCCCTGATGTAGGAGTTGCAGAAGGGATTGAAGGAGCTGAGAGGGTTTGCAGCCCCATGAGGTGAGCAACAGTGTCAACAGGCCAGACCCCCGGAGTCCCTGGGAATTGTAACACCGACCAAAGAGTACACATGGATGCCATGCCCACTTGTCTACTCCAGTAAAATTCGCAATATTGGAGGTAAAAGCCTGATTAAGGACAAGAGGCTTTATGACTTCAAAGGGAGTTTGTGCCTCCTGGATATTCAGTCAGTCATTGGCATCTCCTAACTCAGACATGTTCCAGATTAGTCTTTCCAATCGTCAATACACCTTCTTATTCAGACATAAAGGTACCCCAAGAAATGATTCGTAAATGGCTAAAAAAGGGCATTGTTCCCTGGCCAGCACAATGTTCCAATATATCCTAATTTATTTCCAAGTTGTCTTTAGCTTGAAATTTCTCACAAGGAAGCTGCCTTATCAGATAGGAGTTAGCAACAGAGGTCAGGCATATAGAATTCTCGGGGCAGTCCCACAGAAGACAGAACTGTTTTACATACTAGAGAGTAATTGAAGGGCTTCCCTCACTTAAAGGCATTAACAGGAACTGCTAGATTGGAACTTCCTGGTGCTTGCCTTCAGCAGACCCAGAGAATTAGCATGGGATTACCAAAATAGCCCCAGTGGGGAGGGCACTACTGCTCTTCCCTTCACACCTGGATACCTGATCTTACCGATCTTGATATAACCACCCCTTGCCTATGTGATCTTACTGACCTTCATGTGACTGTCACCTGCCTATGTGACTTTTGTCATTCGCCCTGTTTTCTGTATACCATATAAGCCTGGTTTTCACTTTGTGCAGGGGCACTGACACTGACTAGAACTAGAACTAAGATGGACTAGGACTTAGATTCATGCAGTCCGCAGATGAAGCACCTGTCCAGAAGAGGTGGCTGCTTTAGACCCAGTGTGTTTCAGGTGGCCTCAGATGCACTTCAACTGCTAGGCTGCCAGATTTATCATTTCTCTTTTGCAATGACTGTAAAAACCTAATCCCATTTTTAAGAAATACATTCAGATTCAGCACACTCTTGTGTCGACTTTGTCTGTCATCTGCCGAATTGTTGCCCACCTGACCAGAACTCTCATCCTGCGGAAAACGAGGTCCCCATAACAAACCTAGTCCATGGTACATGGAGAGCTCCATGGCTCAGGCTGCAGATGTGGCAGAGGATGGCTTTGTTGGACATTAGTGGGAAGGGGGTCCCTTGGGCCTGAGGGGTTTAGACACCCCAGCATAAGGGAATGCCAGGACGGGAAGACAGGAATAGCTTGGTGGGAGGGGGAACACTCTCATATAGGGGGTGGGATGGGGTTGGGGGGTAATGAGATAGAGAGTTTACAGAGGAGAGACCTGGAAAGGGGATAACATTTAAAATGTAAATAAAGAAAATATGCAAAAAGAAGGAAAAAGAGAAAAAAACTGTCCCTTCCCCACAAGCCAACTACAGCCAATAGTTTCTTACATATAGTTGTTTTGTGAGATGAACTTACTTATTATAAAGCCAGGAACTTAGCTTTATAATGCTATTCAAGGGGTTTACAAAGTTACTGCTTTAGACTAGTCTTACAGAGGTTTTTGACTGGCAAATTATCTTGGGAGAGAAAGATAATAGTTCTTTCTAGTTCAAAACTATGTTTTAGAATAAGACAATTAAAGCAATGTTTTCATATATTTGGAGCATGCACACACAGGACTGCAACATCAAACAGATTATGCTTGAATGGTTTCTTCACACATCAAGTTATTGAAAAACTATTTTTTGAGTTTTTACTGTGTGTTAAGGAGCACTTCAGCATGGAAAAAAAAGAATCCCTGAATGGACAATATATATTATGTAAAACAAAAACAAAAACAAAAACAAAAACAAAAACAACATTTAGACAAAAGTAAAAATAAATAATAGTATAGCTCATACATTAACAGCAGATAAATTGTTGACAACTAAAACATGGAAGGTGAATTAATTAGAGCTCTTTATGAAAAGGTTTTAAATACTTATTATGGCTATCATGTATCTTTTACATGATTTATTTTAAAAAACCCATGGTAGTTTTTTTGGTGTGATATGGGTGTTGAATTCAAGTGATGCTTGGCTAAAATGGTTCTGAGAAGCTGATTGCAGGCTGAAGTAGTGGCTCAGCCGATAAAGTCTAGGATCATAACCAAAAATATAAGAGAAGCTCACTGCATGATATTCTAGACATGGACATTGTTTGACCATGCAAGAGCATTCATTGAAAAGTTTAAGGCATGTTCTTTAGCAGAATATAGAGTAGGGCCTGGTGTAAACAGATTTTTAACAAATGAAAATCAACAAAATACCTGATATGTTTTCAGAAAACAAATTGGTAGCTTTAGCTAGGTTATCAGATAAGTACAAAACCTATTATGAGACAACTAAAACTTAACTTTAATTTTGCTATAATGAGTTGGTTTCCCTCAAGCCATTAATGACATGTATCTGTCATCAGAAAACCAGCTTTAAAGGTGATAAGAAAATTAGAGAATCAGGAAATATCAACTGAGATTTAAAACTTTCAGGAAGAAGTGGAGATTATTCTGCCAAGTATTATTTAATTGGAAAATTTTACTTACTAGATTTTTGAATTAGTATCCTTTTCAATGCTAGAGCTAACTCTTCTATCCATAAGGTTGCTCACACAGAGAAGTGAGTGGGAATCAGCTGTCACAATTCAGAGTCAAATGAGCTCTTTTGCTCTAGTCAAATTAGTTGTCACTATAACTTAAAAAGGACAACAAAAATAGCCTACATTACATATAAACGTCAATAGGAGGACATTACAGTTCAACTTATTCTATTAAAATTTAGAATAAAATGTAGAAAACATGGAGATACTTTAACTAGAAATAAATATATTGGTAATTAAATTGAAGAAAGATATTTATAGTTGGTTTAATAAGTTATGCTTACTTTTAGTTGTGTGATAGTTACACAAAGGAGTATATAAGAAAAACTGCTTCTATGGTAAAAATATCTATCATATACAGAGTGGTAAGAATTTCTTCTCATTATTACATGAAAAAGCTAATGTATATTTTCTACATATAATGTATATGAATATTTTGAATAATGAGGACATTTTCTGGTTTGAGTTCTGTCTTTGTTACTGTTTTATATGAATATACAGAATGACCAAGGAAATTAATAAAGAAAGACAATGAAAGGGGGAATGATTACAGTTTCTGATGTTTAGTGAGCCAGTATTCAGTCATGCTGCTGGAGCAGTAGCTAAAGTAATACTTTTAGAGTAAAAGGATCCATTATAATCTGCAGGTAACAGACAAAGAGAGAGAATCAGACTGTGCCTGCCACATGTTTTTGACACCTCAAAGCCCACACCTAGTGAGACACCTCCTCCAAGACAAGCCTCTTACTTACTCTCAAACAGTACTACTGTAAGTCTTGTTAATATTAAATAGAGAATCTACTTAAAAGAATGCCAGCAACTCCGAGTATCTCTGCTCTTCTTTTCTTTTTATTTAAATTTACCTTTTTTGAGAACTTGATGTATGAGAATTATAATACTTCCACTCCTCCCATTGCCAAAATGATGACTTTTTAAAATGAGACATTTATTTGTACACATGAACATTTGTTTTAAAAAAACAATAGGATATACAGTTCAAATAAGGTAAGATATGTAAATGTGCTTCATATAGAATTTTCATTTATATGAATATAATATAGTGTGAATATTGGCAAGTCATTCTAGAGAAATATTCAAGGAAGTGCAAAATTAATGATTAATTATGATGGTAACTCCAACATTGTTTTATGTTATATCATGGCTCTTGACTTCACCTTTTTCCCCAAAATTCATAATATTCTGTTTTAAAGACAGTAAGTTCAAGGACTGACAAATCCTCAGGGACTTAAACTCCCTCCACCCCCATTTAACTCTTAAGTCCAGTTAGAACAAGGAAAATATAACTCAGTTTTCAGTGGCTTTTCCAAGACTGGCCATCTGAGCAAGTGGCATGATCTGAGAAATATCAAAATGCCACACCTGTGAAATATATCTTTCCTAAGGGACAGTGTTGGAATTCCTAACAGTGAGAACAAAGCTTTTTCTAGGAAAGAAAATAAAGATTCTTGAATTGAATGACAATACAGAAAAAATAGACAAAACATTTGGGCCCTGTGTTTACATTCTAATGTCTCTTCAGTTGGGTAAATCTATTCATTTTGGATTTTGTCAGAATATATAGGATGGAGAGATATATGACCCTGTTTGTATATCATACATATAAGATCATTCATTTCCCTTACAAGAAACAGAGGATGTCTGAAGAATGTAAAAAGAAGGAAATGCACATCAAGGAAAAGATGCAAGAAGAAAGGAACTCATCGAGAAGCATCTTTGGAAGACACTTTGGTACTGTGAAGCTGCGAGAAATGTTTGCACAACTCTAGGTTAATATTGAAGAAAGAAGTGATAAGGTTAGGACAAGGGAATTCGAATACACAACAGGTTTGGAAGTTAAACTTAGGAGTTGTGATTCCATTTACATCTTCTAAACAAAGAATTTTAACTTATAGTTTGAAACCATGAAGGTAATTGTGAGGATTGAAACAAAAATTGGTCTCATATAGCCATTTTTCTATAATTTTTAACTTTTATATAAAAAGTAGTATATTTCATTGAAACTAATAGAAAATAAAGTGGGGAAGAACCTCGAGCAAATAGGCACAGGGGAAAATTTCCTGAAGAGAACACCAATAGCTTCTGCTCTAAGATCAAGAATTGACAAATGGGACCTCATAAAGTTGCAAAGCTTCTGTAAGGCAAAAGATACTGTCAATGGGACAAAACGGCAACCAACAAATTGGGAAAAGATCTTTACCAACCCTATATCTGATAGAGGGCTAATATCCAATGTATACAAAGAACTCAAGAAGTTAGACTCCAGAGAACCAAATAACCCTATTAAAAAATGGGGTACAGAGCTAAACAAAGAATTCTCAACTGATGAATACCGAATGGCTGAGAAGCATCTAAAGAAGTGTTCAACATCCTTAGTCATTAGGGAAATGCAAATCAAAACAACTCTGAGATTCCACCTCACACCAGTCAGATTGGCTAGGATAAAAGACTCAGGTGACAGCACATGCTGGAGAGGCTGTGGAGAAAGAGGAACAGTACTTCATTGCTGGTGGGATTGCAAACTGGCACAACCACTCTGGAAATCAATGTGGCGGTTCCTCTGAAAATTGGACATAGTTCTACCAGAGGACCCAGCTATACCACTCCTGGGCATATACCAGGAATATGCTCCAACATGTCATAAGGACACATGCTCCACCATGTTCATAGCAGCCTTATTTATAATAGCCAGAAACTGGAAACAACCCAGATGTCCCTCAACAAAGGAATGGATACAGAAACTGTGGTACATCTACACAATGGAGTACTACTCAGCTACTAAAAACAATGAATTTATGAAATTCTTAGGGAAATGGATGGATCTGGAGAGTATCATCCTGAGTGAGGTAACCCAATCACAAAAGAACAGACATGGTATGCATTCTCTGATAAGTGGTTATTAGCCCAGACGTTTGGAATACAGGAAGAATAATCCATAAACCACAAGAAACTTAAGAAGAAGGAAGACCAAAAGGTGGACATTTCATTCCTTCTTAAAAAGGGGAACCAAATACCCACAGAAGGAGTGGCAGAAATTAACTATGGAGCAGAGACCGAAGGAAGGACAAGCATATAGCTATCTCCTGAGAGGTTCTGACAATACCTGACCAGTACAGATGTAGAGGCTCACAGCCCTTCATTGAACTGAGTACATGGTCCCCAATGAAGGAGTTAGAGAAAGGTTCTATGGAGCTGAAGGGTTTACAGCCCCTTAGGACAAACAACAATTACTAACTAGTACCCTCAGAGCTCCCAGGGACCCAACCACCAATCAAGGACTATACATGCATGGTAGGACTGAATGTTCTGGTAGCATGTGTATAGTAGAGGATGACAAATTCGATCATCAATAGGAGGAAAGGACCTCGGTCTTGTAAAGGTTTTGTGCCCCAGTGTAGGGAAATGCCAGGACCAGTAAGTGAGAGAGGGTAGGGTAGCAGGCATGGGGAGGGGAGAGGCAACAGGGGTTTGTTCTTGTTGTGTTTGTTTGTTTGTTTTTTTGTTTTTTGGAGGGGAAACTGGGAAAGGAGAAATTTACATGTAAATAAAGAAAATACCTAATTAAAAATAAAAAAAAATTAAAATAGAGGGAAAAAAGTATCTTTTCATAAAGAATGAAGAAGTCTAAGTAGAGCATATTAATAGAGTAGCAGCTGACAGATATATATGCATGCAAATACACCCCCTATATATATGCAGAACATAATTTTACATTGGTTAACTAGCATAATTTAATATCTTTTACACTGATATAGTCTGTGTATTTTATTATATTTTATTATTTATTTATAATATTCTGTATCTGTGATATAGAAAATAGCTGCCATAAATTTGATAGTTTGATCAATTAAGTCCTATATTGGCTAAAGGTATTTCCTATAACCAAAACCTACCAAGGGGTGAGTAAATGTTCCAATAGAGCTTGCTTTCTCAGTCTAGAGTGACAGTAATAAAAAATATGCTTGATCCTGATATTGAATGTGAAATGTAAGGTACTATTATGATTTTCATAGAATGCTAATTTCATAAGGATTTTAGTTGAAAAAATATAACATTTTGTAACAGTAGTACTTGAGAGTCATTGCTGAAAAGAATTTGTTGAGGTCAGAGACATAGGTGACTCTGTTGTGCAGTAACAAATAAGATTTATACAGAAGAGAGAAAAATCAGAGGATTAAAGTTGTATTTTTGGATTTTTTGTCCACTTTAAATGAAAGAAATAAGCATGGGATAGAAAGCCCAAATATTATGAATTACCCTCAGACCTCATTATTGAGATTCACTTGTTATGGGGGGGACCCTAATATATGTCAAGTCTAAGATTTTAAAATACATTTACAAGGAATTTAGTCTTATTTTAATGAAAACAAAATCAGCGCTAAGGCCATGTGCATCTGTTTCTTTCAACTAGTCAATATTTTAAATAATTTTAACACCACATACTCTTAATGCAAGCAGTGATCTAATCTAGGAAATCACTCCATACATTTTATCTATACCATCCCATCCATTTAAGTGCTATTCTAAAGAAGCATACTCTACTCGATGTGTAAACTAGAAAAGAGGTACTGAGCCACAGAGGGAACTAGGAACACTGCCACTATATCTGAAAGGAAGTTTTCATTGCACAGTAAAACACACATAATTTCACAGTATTATCAAATAAAATCTCAGGTATGGCTATAAGACATAAGGGTAGGGGAAGTTGCTCAGTAAACTGATTGCCATAGAAGCACAAAGACTTGAACTTTGATCACCAGGCCTTAGATAAACACTACATATAACCATCATTCATCATTATTCCTAGTTGTGGGTAGGTATCAACAAGCAGAAGCCTCATGTTTGATGGCAGGACAGTTTCATCAAATCATGATTATCCACTTTCAATTAGAGAAACTCCTCATCACATTATGGCTTCCCAATGTGAGTGCCTACATGACTGCATATCTACATTCATAAGAGTATACTCATAATACACACACACACACACACACACACACACACACACACACACACACACAGAGAGAGAGAGAGAGAGAGAGAGAGAGAGAGAGAGAGAGAGAGAGAGCAAGCGAGAGAGAGAGATGACATTGACTAGTGACCCAAAAATGCTTGTTCAAATACTCATGTGTACTCCACCCACATGTTTAACATTGTGTGTGTGCATGTGTGTGTGAAAGAGAAAGATGGACATAGATGAAAGAGAGAGAGAGAGAGAGAGAGAGAGAGAGAGAGAGAGAGTCAGAATGAGAAAATGAGAGAGAGAGAAAAGAAGAGTAATATTCATGTTCCTTTTGAAGTGTTCATCACTTGAACTCTCGATTTTAAAGGAATTGTGTCATCTGTAATGTAAATAGATGTCCTGAAATTTATTTCAACATACATCATGTTCATTACAAGGCTTTTCAAAATTGGTTTGAATAATATATTTCTAAGTACAATTTTCATTTAAGAGTCTTACACATCATATTATTTAAAAAACACCTTATGTGAATACTTTATGTCTTTTATTTGCTCTAATGCACAATAAAATTGTTTTTGCCTTTATTTTGTCCCTACTCCAATCTTTGCTTCTAAAATGTTCCCAAACAACATTTTTACTTCATTTACTTTCTATAAATAGAAAGTTAGTTCTAATTGCTTATGCTATCCAGTATCACTTGGTTAAATAAACTCTAATGAGTCACTGAATTCCTTTCTCTCTTTGTCAGCAATTTCATTTAATGATGGTAAATTCTTATTTTAATATACAGAACTAGCCACTAGAGTTTTAGATTTAATGAGTTATATCAGTCTACCTTGCAATATATTGAGCTCCTGTTTAATAATATGATTTTGTGCAATTAGGATCAAGAATCATTGCAATTTCTGGTGTTTCCAGGCTATACAATCAAGATATCCACTAATATATATATATATATATATATATATATATATATAAATATATATA